>JAMKCH010009684.1:0-40983 GCA_023653785.1 Ophioderma brevispina | reverse complement strand
TTTCCATGGATGTGGCTATATATTTGAGTATTCTCTGCTTCCGTAACCCGGAATCTTTTCGCAATGAAGAAACAACCCTACCTGAGATTTGCTCGAGCCAGACAATTCTGAATAGGATTATCCTCGTAAGGGCCACTGATAGAATATTAATAACAATTTTGCAATTATAGGGCGGCAGATGATCCAAAGCGGTTTCTATAAAAAAATTCAGGATAGCGAGCCAAAACGTTACGTAATCTTTAGAATTCACCGTCTCGCAAATGTTTTGCCGACCACAAAGAAACATAGAGTACCCACCAATAGAAAGCATGGCTGCCATCCCTTCTTCCACATACTGTGGGTGCCGCTTTGCATATACACTAATCGTAGTGATACAAATTAATGTAATGTGTTAGAGGTGGCCAGGTGTAATAATAGGTACCCTGTCTCCATTGTTCTCAGATACTCTTTTTTCTCATAATGCAATGCGCGCTTGGGAAAAGAATGTATTCATTGAGGCGGTTATTTAAATCAACACGACTGATGTGTCATTTCAAATTCATGTGTGGCCATGGGTAGGACAAAATTTTAACCACCCAATAGCACCCAACATCCAACACTGATAGTTTGGCGGATTGTTTTATCGGATTACCTTATGTGTGTATACAAGCACCCAATCTAATAATTATTCCGTGCACATATTCAAATGTCAGCGCCCAGCAACGGAGACTGGTTTGAATGGCGTTTCATTCACCCCCTTGGATAGATCGTTCAAACGTCAGTGGGTCGTTGTGGTTCCTCTTAATCTCTTTCTTCCATGGTTATATTGAACCCATGGAAGAAAGAGATAGAGGAAGCACAATCGATTCGTTCCACCGATTTTAATAATCATACTGGAAATTTTTTTGAAAACTCTATATAATACGAACACGTAAACGTAAAAACGTATATTACATATTACACAACATGTTCCGGCTGTCCCCGGTGTTTAGCCCAATTAAATGTTAGTCAAAAAAAAAAAAAAAAACTGACCCTGATTATTGCAGCTACTCCTCTTTGTTTGAACGAGGCATGGGTTCCTCCCCCGACAATCCAAGACCCCCCGGGCGTGTTGAACTGTTTTCCCATGGAAGATCCGCCATATTTTGAAGTATTTTTTGCGCAGCAATTTCATCGCGTCTGAGTTGCTGATCCCGATGACCCGGAATCTTTAACTCAATTGAGAAACAACTAACACGATCTGCGAATTCCTCGAGCGATAAAACGGGATTAGGATATCCTCAGAATGGCCACTTCTAAGATAATGAATAACAATGCAATTAAGGCAGCTATGGATTGGGTCCCAACACAGTGGGTCATTGTGCTTTCCGTCTTTCGCTTTCTTCCATGATTGAATTAAACGATGGAGTGGCAAATTTTGGAGCTTATATCTGTAATAATTTTTCGCTTAATAGTGTATCAACTCCACTATTCTTTCGGGCCTTTAAATTTCGGTATCAACGTACATGTATCCCTTCCACTAAATCATACCCTCGCAATATGTTGAACTGGCACACTAAAAAAATCAACTATAATCATTAACTATTTCTATATTGTTGGCGATGACCCATTTAAAGATATAGGTCATAATTAACACTTAAGTGACCAAGGGGGGTTTTCACTTCCCGTTGGTGCCCAAGTTGGGGGGGGGTTCCATGGGAACCCCGCCCTAAGGAACCACTTCCGCCGAGGGGTTTTGCATGAAATTATACCCCATGTCATGGTCACTAAGACAACCCCAAATCAGCAACAAAAAAAGTGAAATTTGTTATTTTTGGCTGCCACTTAGGGGCAAAACAATTGTTTTCAAACACGCGAAATGGGAAAAAAGACGGAAATTCAAATGAGCCTGCGCTTACAAACCAACATTTGAAAACTTATTTTAATGTTGATATCTATTCTTAGAAGACCCAAATTACATATATTTAACACAAAACTAGCAGTTTTAGGAATCCTGTATTTTTTATACGGGGTTGCAAAATTCACTCATTTTCCCATAGAGTTTTGTACGTACCTGTTTGGCAACATCCGATTAAATTGTTGTTTTTCAGCACATAAAGGGTTAATTTTTTTAATGTTACTAATAATATTGTTTTACTTACCTGTATGTGTGAACTATATCAGCAAAAAATTGCTTTGGTTCTTGGTTTCTTATTCTTATTTTTAAAAATATTCCGAAATGACTCCGTTAAGTGCCCAGGGGGGGGGGGGGTTCCATGGGACCCCCACTAATTACTCATTAACGGCTTGCCAATTTTATATTTTGGTATGAAAGAAGCGCATTTAAAAGTCAGACAACTTTAACAAAAAATTTCGGCGCAAAAATCCACCGTAAAGCGGCCAGCGCGAAAACAAATTGTTGGGGGTCCCTAGGAACCCCCCCCCTTGGTCCTTTAAGTTTTAAAGAAGCGGTATATTACTAAACCACTGGCAGCTGTCACACCAGGTCTGCAGCTTGTGTCCCTCCGTGTGGCAGCTGTTGTAATTGAAAATTCTATTGGATTGAAACACTGACCTCTAAGCTCCTCTCACATGGATATCGGGTCCTGATTCTCCGAGTGTGTCACAACAGGAATTTGCTTTTTCTAAACCTTGTAATATAGGCGGGAAACCATCAAACCTTGTCAAGTTAAAGTATTTGTAGAAAACATAGAACATCTGATGGAATATGGGGGCACCAGCAGTGTAGCATTGTTCGCCGAATATTACCAAGGTAGAAAAGGAACTTCCTGTTGTGACACTCGGAGACATTCACTGTGCGGCAGCCCGCTATCCATGTGTAGGGTCCATTGGATTGGAATTGAAATTGTACTTAAACGTGCTTGAAATACACCGACGTTAAAAAGCCACCTAATCAGTTATTTTCTGAAAATACCTATCTCTTCTAACTTGCTTACATTATATCCAATGAATTATCCAATCTATGTAAAGGCCATGCTTTTCATAGAACATCGCAAATGATCAAGATGATATCCTTGATTCTTGTTGTATTCTTGTTAATAAAATCACTGCAAGTGGCTTTTATAAGTTCATAATCCTTCCCTGTCATGGGGTCCTGCCATAGGGCTGTCTACTCATCCTGGTCACTTGCACTGCTGCTGCTGCCCCGGCTGCTGCTTAGAGGGTCGTCGAGTGCCAAATTGTGTAAGCACGTATTTCAATCACTGACCTCTATGTAATAGATAAAGGATGAGAAGCACACCGTTATGAAAAATAATGGTGTTTTGATAACACCACTGGCGAGTGCCAAATTGTGAAAAACGTTTTTCTATGGAGTGTGAACTGCGCACTATGATGAGATTGCGATTTATTCCGTATTGAAATACGTGCTTACACATTTTGGCACGCGACGACCAGCCTGTTAAGGCGAGCCGCTAGGTCGGGGTCTAACAGGCAAGCCAGTCCTTATCAAAACTCTATTATTTTTCATAACGGTGTGTTTTTAATTCTTTATTTTACATTTATTAAAAAAAACGTAATATTAAAATGCATTTTTAATAATTTTCCTTAAAGTGAAAATATATTATTTCGTTTGTTTTTTAAATATCTTGAAGCAGGGTTACGTTTTTTCTTAAATAAAAAAAAAAACACACAAATTGAGCTGTTATGCTCCTTGTGCAGGCGTCTAACACCAAGGGCTGGTCCGATATAGCTTTACCTCTTTCTTGAGAGATAATCCTTATTTTCCGCTTAAAGCCTGATCTGATTTAAACTGGGTCCCATCTGTTGAGAAGGATATCCTATATTTTTGTGGATTTCTGGTTGTATCCGTGTATAATGGTTATTTAGTAGGCAGATTTGATATTATTAAGTACAGTTCAAATAACCATTTTGCACCATATATCTGACGGCCGGATTCTGACACCGCGTATTTAAGATCTTGATACAGATTTATCCGCGGTGCACTACCGATTTTTTTCTGCAGGTTAGTGCTCAAACAGTTTTGCTCAGAAGATAACTCGATCTGTGGCAGTCCTTAACATTAGGCTATGGCTTCCACTATACTAGCACTTCGATTGCATTTATATAAAGTAAACAAAGGCAGAAATCCCATTTTCGTTGTATACGCTTCTCCTTCATTCTATTTTTAAGCACGTATCAGTGATTCATCTAGCGTTACGGGTATTAATTCAATTGTTAGCTTCAAGTAAAAGCAAAATGTTGCAATGTATTTGTGTAATCGAATTGTTAAAAGATTTTCATTACTTGAAATCACTATTTTGGCCGATTCGTGGCGAAATATAAGCCAACAAGCAGATGGTATTTCGACAATCGTAATAAGCTTTTGTATTAATCCCAGTCCTTTTTCATCGTTGTTTATTTTCAACAATAACGCAAAATTGTTTCCCATTTATCCCTTTAAATAGTGAAGAAGAAATTTGCTGACTTCATCACTCTTTGACTGAATCGAATCGGCAGATAAGCTAACAGATGGATGGTATTGATGTTCCAATACGCTTTATCTGATTTATCAGTTCTTTTCACTATTGTTTATTTCTTTGTACTCCCCTGAGGCTGAGGTGTTTCTAGAATTTTCCTTTGTTCAATTGTCCTATTATTGTGTAACTATAAATATTCATCGGACCGTTATTTTTCTCCGAATTGTCCAAGACCACTTTCTGAAAAAATAACGGTCTGATGCATATCATAGGTGACATAACGGTCTCTGACCGCTATACGTAACGGAATGGACAGTTACGAAAAGAAGCACCAATTGTAATGAATGTAAACGAATATATATACAATGATAACGGCTCGCACTTAATTGAATATCGGCGATTGAAACAACCGGAACTTCCCCTGCGGCCATTTTGTAGAGGTCAGAACATGAGAGGTCACGGTACTATCAATGCGAAGTCATGCAACTTGTGAATATTTCTTGTATTTTGAAAGAAAAATCCTTAATATTTTATTAAAAATTGTGTGGTAGGGGTGTAGTAGCATCGACAAATAATGCCACAGTCATAATTAAGCTAATTGGCGCGATACAGAAATGCTGGAATTATATACTTTCAATATTTAAAGTTAAAATATTTATTGATGAAAGGTTGAACAATAAAATGTCTGTCAAAAAGAAATGAGGTTTATTTAAAAAAAATTGTGTATAATTATTGTGTGAATATTTTACAGGACAATTTCACTTCCTCCACTCTCCCTCCCTCCCTCCCTCCCCTCCTCCCTCCCTCCCTCCCTCCCATCCCTCCCCTCCCCTCCCCTCCCCTTCCCCCTCCCCTCCCCCTCCTCCCTCTCCCTCTTCCCCTCCCTACTGGCCTTAAAGCGATTAGCAGCGATTTGCTTATCCGAAACATCGAAAAATCATAAATTCATATTTTTATGTTTTTGTTACTTGTATGGATAACGAAATCACTGCAAATGGTTAACTTGAAATCTGTGTATTAAGACAAGGCGTACTTTTAGCTGATTCTGTAATTTCTATACGTGCGTATCAAATTCAAACTTGAATAAAATAAGCATTCCCCGGTTAATATCACAGATTTTCAGCATGATGCACCATGATTCAACACATTTGACCAAACACAAACATCAATTGATCTTTGTTTTATTCTGTACTGTAGAAACCCACCTTCGACTGTTTAGTGTAGCTTTTGAGATGCCGTCGCTTTATGTCTATTTTGCAGGAGACGTATTACAAGTTCCTTCAAATACTCATTTTTTTCACTATTGGGGGGTTTGTTTCTACATTAAAGCAATTATTGGCACATTGTAGCCCACTATCACTATTTAAAGTTTAAAAAATGCTTTTCCACATTTTTCCGAATCTCTCGCATTATCGCTTTCTAATCCCTTACTCAGCAAACATTAGTTCTGTATCACCATCAATCACGAACGATATGACAATCATTTGACACAATAAAATAAAAGATTGATTGATATGATAGTTCAAATATCTAGACTTTTAAATAATAAATAGATAATGTCGGTATCATATCCAAAGCCTTTCACAACGCGTTTTATATTATTTATTCTGGGCCTAACTAACATACATTAGCTACCATACAAAATACCCTACGCATACGATACGACAGCATTTGAAGCATTTAATAAGTTTGATTGATGAGGATACGTTCAAAATATCTATAACTTATTAAATAATAAATAATAAATGTCGGTATTTATATCTAACGCCTACCACAAAATGTATTACAGTTAATCCGCACTCACTAAATATTACGTCAGCTACCACTGCAGATCCTACGCAAACTCAGATCTTTGACTATATATTTTAGAACGTATTTAGTAAAGCTAAGCGCTATGCTTTTTAAGCCTATCGATATTTTTTATAGCCAACCTCAATAATTTACTTCTTCACAATGTACGGTTTATTCTTATTCATTTTCACTGCTGCCATTTATGCAATACCCGATTGCATAAACACTACTCCCTTGGACATTTTTAAAATTCGTGATTTGTTAACTTGTACGTAGGTAGACTCGTGCAAATCCTAATTCCACATGTCTTTGGGCCCTCAAGATACAGCTATGGTATTATGTGTCTACAACTATTAATGTCGCATCGCCAGGTCCTTGGCTATTGGTTATGCCGAGCAATGAAACTGATCAATATTTAAAATACAATTGGTTCTGTGTTAAAATAAATTTGAAAATAGCCTTTCAATGATAAGAAATGGTTTATAACCTCGTTTAAAAGATTTAATTATGAAACTAGTAGTTAAAGCGCACTGGCACATTTTCACAAAATATGAATTTCTTTCATTGCTCTCAAATGATATTCTAGGCCATTGGAAAACAGAGATATATTTTAAACGCAAAAAACTACCCCCAAAACAGATGGGACATTGATATGATGATAAAGACATCCCGGTATTTTGTAGTCCATACTTTTAAGTTTTCCATAACTTTAATCAACACATGCGTATAATTACATATATTTTTTTACTGATACTCACGATATAAAACCACCAAGGTTATAGGCCGGTCAAACAGTGTACTTAGCGTGGGAAACATGGCATACGGCGTGCGTGGTTCTTGTGTTCAACGCCATTTTTCGTCGTATGCTGAAAATTTACCGTCGGGCGATCGTTAAATTACAAATCTTTCTTTTTACCCTACGGAAGCTGATTTGGTCTTCAATCATTTTGGGCGGGGCTTTTATATATAAAGCTTTACAACCCTGCAAAAATATCTATTTTGAAAATCTTGAGGGCGCACTATTTTTCAATGTGCCAGTGTCTCTTTAATAACACCAGTACCTTTCATCAAAGTCAAAGTCAATAGATAGTCGTCATGTATTTCATGTATGCACTATGTGCGCGTGACTTATTAATCGCCACACCCTCTTCAAGCGAAAGTGATGCGTGGCACAACCACCAATATTATATGCAGGAAAAGTCATTTAAGTAATTTAATTAGCAAATACTTGCACATTCTACACATAGACAAGACAGCCATGACGATTATTAAACATTGCATTTACTGATTTAACTCATTATACCAAATTTTTGGAGCTTTTATCTGCAATAAAGGAACAGTTACACTTAATAATGTATTACGCCACTATTCAGCTTTTTAAGTTTGGTAACAATACATCCCTTCCAATATTACTGGGAAATGTACTTAATGTTTTGGTTTATTTTTTTTTCATAAAAGACAATTTGACACCAATGTTTTTCTCAATCCAGAATTCATGTAGAATCTGAAAATCATGGGTGTCTTTTTTACTTTGTTCATGGGTGTTTTAATAAAGGGGGCAAAATTTTTACATGGGTAAACGATGAAGTGTTTAAATTGTTTTAAAATTTATACCATCTGTTCGTTTGCTCACAAGGTTTCTAAAAAGGTATATTTTGCCATATTTTTACGACCTATTTTTTTTAGTACATAGGCTCCCATAAAGTTCAGTTCATTATTTATAGATGGTCCGATTTTGTTGAAACTGGTTTTTAATCGTTTCATTGGGTCATACTAAATAAAAAATGTAATATACACCTGTCTCAACAAAGTGTACAATCAGAAAAAAATTGGTTAAATATGAAATTTCAAATAATTCATTCTTCCTGTCATAAATTTTAAAGAACAAAGACCAGGCTTTACAATGGTTTTTGTTTCATCTTATTTGCTTTTGTCAATCCAGAATCTCCTCATTTATTCGATATAACCAACATCGATTTTGTGCCACTTTTATGCATGGTGCATATTTGGCTTCGCCCCGTTTGCATGCTGTCTTGAAGCTCATAAAAGATGCACTTACAAAAAAAAGCAAAACCCAGATTAAAGTAAACAAAAAGAAGTCTAGTTTTATCGACACAAGTTTTAATAATCAACATAATCAGTTCAATGATTAATATCTTTTATTTTTCATAATTTAATAAAAATACAAAATTGCCACGTCAATGAAATGAACTTTGAATTACAAAAGTGTATCTGTTAAAATCATGCAGAAGGAATGTAATTTGCAACCAAATAAACACGCCAAATCTAAAGAAATGGTTTTTTAAAATTTGAACTGTCTTTGTGCATTTACTTAATGTTAATGTCAATAAAAAATTTGGTGAAGTTGGAAGAAAAAGTATCAAAGTGTTGGTAGGAATGTGCGGCGTTTCATTGATACTTCAAGACCATAAAAAACTTTCTTCCAGGTTGATGTACGCCGGCTGTACGCTCAAATGGTCTCTTCTAACAAACAACGTATGCGAATGTTATTCAACTTATTCTTAAAGCAAGAACTTACTGATCATAAACTTCCACATTACCGAACTGTTTCGTATATTTTAGAGTTTTTTATGAAGTTAATACCTTTTTAAAGAATTTCATATCGTCAAGTGTGAATAACTGATGTTTAACAAATTCGTTAACCGTTTTCACTCAACAAGAAAGGGCACAAACTCGATTTGTGTTCCGCAGTAAACTGAGGAGGTATTCTCGATTGAAACACGCAAATGATATGGACACAAAATAATGGACAGCCTGGTCTTTTCTCTTTAAGGCAATTTACAAAACGACTCGACTTCCTTATGTTGAGATATAATATTGAAAAAATCGGTTTTTGATTGTACCATTTCTTTTTGAGACAGGTCTAGAAGGATTTTGTGTTTCACCTTTCAAAAGAAGCTTATATGATTGTAGTGGTCTCCCAAGACCTCTGGACCAGGGCCATATTTGCCCTCTAATATCATCAACAACGTTCATTGACAAACGGACCTGTATATTTTAGGCTTCTTATCGTAAGGTGAACAATTTGGGCACATTTTTAAAAACAAACGTTTGAATTGAAGTTTTACCCCCAGTGTGACCATGAACATGTTTTGCTTGTAAACTCTTTTTACTATACCCCTGCAGATAGGGCAAAACTATACCTAAGTTCTGTAAATCCTGAAAGGTACTGAACATGATGGTATACTTTTAAAACACATTTGGCCCTTGTTATATTGGCCCCCTGTATAAACCTTTCCCCCAAGAATACACCAAGAACACCATTTAAAAAAAATGCAACCCATGATTTTTGGAATTCTCATACAATTTTGATTTAGAAAAACCTGGTGCAAATTGTATATGAAATTTTCACAAAAAATCAGTTCCATATGTACTACAAAGTAAAAAAACATACCCTCGACAATATGATGAACTGGACACGAATAAAAAAATCAGACTATAATTGCTTAATAAGGCAATCATTTGAAGTTAGAGTAGATATTCTTTCTTAGACCGCAACACAGATATTTTGAAAACATACAGCCTGTCGCTAATCCAAGGAAATTAAGAGGAGTAGTGCCTAACAACAGTGGCCTCCGTAACCAGTTTTTTTTCGGGGGAGGGGGGGGAAGGGGGCAGGGGGAACATATATTTTAAGGAGGGCAAGCATATACGCGTATTAACATTTGTTAGTATGTATATGGCCATGTACAAATCCTAATGTTCAGGGGGGCAAGGGGGGGGGGAAATTCCCCACGGGCGACTTACGAACAAATCCATGTTAGCCACAGTTAGATATATTAAATGGACATGTTTAATGATGGCAAGGGTATGAGACCATAGGAAATGACATAGACGATATTTCTAAACTAGACATCATGCCCAAATCATTTCACTGAAACAATAAAAAATCCGAAAGAAAAGAAAATTATGAGAGAACTGAGGGCGAATATTCACCAGCAAGAAATTGTTGTTATAAAAAGATACTTGCGTGGTAAACAAAGTAAAATTACATCTTTGTAATTAGTAAATTGGTTGTTGTTCATGATGGAAGTTCTACTACCAGTTGTATTTTCAGTAACGTTTTAAAATTGAATGGCTGGGCGTTTTTGTAATATTGAAAAAGACATTAGCATTGTTGGCGATTAATATTTGCAGCATTTATATAAAATTCATCAGATTAACCGGCAAGGATTGTGTTGTAATTCCATGTCTCGTGAAGGACAAAATAATTGCTTGAAATTTAATTAACAAAGTGGTGATGAAATCAAATCTTCCACTGATATAATTATGATATAACCGAGGCCTTAGTCCCGTAAAAAACATCGGTGAATCTGCATTTTAACAGAGACACTGGCACATTTTGAAAAGAGGGCGCCCTCAAAAGTTCAAACCCTATTATGAAAGTCAAAATCAACAACTTTAGGAGGAGCCCGGACCCAGTTCAAATCATCATCGTTTACCCCCTCACTACAGACAGAGGTTGAACACCTTTGTTAGTTGTATGACCCTCCTATATCAACGCTAGAGCAGGGGCCGCCGCGAGAAATTGCGGACCAGGGGGAACCTTGTGGAGTTACGGACTCCCCTTTTACATTTACAAACTTCGTTTCCAAACCCCATACGGGAGGGATTTGGAGTTTACAGTGGCTGCGAGCGGCCATGAGCTGGCGCGGGTTTGGGGATCGTGATGGGTTTTTTTGTTTTGAACTATTCATATTGTGTTTATGGGTGACGGCCCAGGGGGTGGGTGCTCGGAGGGGGTGCCTCCCCTCCCTTGCGAAATCGCGGAAGCCTTGCAATGTTCCCTTTCCAAAACCCATTTTTCCATGAAAATTTTGATAGAATTTGAAATTGTAAGTAGTCCCACTTTAAATTCAATGACCAACCGTTTTTACCAAATCGTAAATTTGTTTTTGTGTAATTTTCTCAAACCTAGATAGGCCCTACAATTATGAACCCGCGCGAAGCCGACAAAAGGAAACGCGTCAGTTACAGAATATTTTCTCAACGGAAGTTAGGCTTGGGTATCATTGTCGCTCGAACTATTCTCAAACGAGAGAGGCCCTAAATTTATTATAACCGAAAAAATGGAAATTTCGTGGGTTACAGAGTATTTTCCCAAGGTAAGTAGGCCTAGTATCATTGTCGCACGAGGGGAAAATGGGTCTCCTGCATGTAAAAATGCTCTTAAAATAACGGCGTTTTGACTGTTAGCCGTGACTCAAAACGTCAATAACTGTAAAAAGGGACTCGAAACGTGCAAATGACTGTAAAAAAAAAAAAAACTGTGATGTTACTGTTGTGAGTCCCAGCTGCCAGTCAAAACGCTGTTATTTTAATGAACATTTTTCCCGGGGGCCACTTGTATTTCAAGGTGGATATCATGCTCGTGTATGGCCTCCCAAAAGTACCCTAAGCGCGTATGTCACTTGGCAAGAACAACCCCTAAGCACGTATTTTTTAGTATTTTTGCTACCCTAAACCAGTAACCTTTGGGTTTGAAATTTCTACCCCTTAACAAAATTTTTGTTAATTTTTACTCTCCCCAAACAGTTAATTTGCATAACAATTTAAAAATACAACCCTACAACAAGTAATTTTACATTATTTTTGCTACCAAACGAGTACATTTATAAATGTAACGCTTTCAACCATACACTGAACAGTCTATTCCTCTTATTGGTCCTGTACCTTCGACAAGGATATTTACACGTGATTTCATTGAAGTTTTCGTGTATTTTATTTCACTCTTATGAGTAAAAGCAAGCATTTGAGCATTATCTAGGGTCTAAAAAGTTTAAAATTTGAATCAATTTTATTACAATTTCAAGTCTTCTTAACGTTGTCCCGATTTCTTTGAAATTAATGAGTCTTGTCGGATGTCGTAATTGACAGGGTTTTTCTGCAAATTCAGCAATTTCATTGAACTAAAACCCGGACTAATATTCATGACCATCATAACTTAGAGACGACCACTAATTCCCGTTTCTATACGCACATAATTATACTTGTAACGATCGTAAAGTGTAGATTTGCACGCAAAAATAGAATGAAACGTCCTATTATAAGACATAGGGCCTATGTGTATGATACACATAGAGAAAATAAGCTACAATAATACCCTAATCGGTAAAATTACTCCGGAAAATCTATCATGGAAAAATAGGAGGAAATCGGGACAAAACCCACTATTTCCCCAGCATTTTAATGTATTTTTTTACAAGTATCAAAATTATCACCCCTAAACACGTATTTTTCGACGTGAAAAGCATACCCCTAGTTTGATTTTTTGATGATTTTGATACCCTAAACAATGTACGTGCGTACAAATCGCTGATCTCAAAAATGGACCCAATTACGACGCGTTTTTTGGTACACGAGCAATGATATCCACCTTGAAATACAAGTGGCCCCCCCGGGACATTTTTTAACGTAGTCTGTATCCGCCAATGCTCTCTAACTTTCTCTCTCTCCCATTTCTCTCTCTCCCTCTCGGACTTTTGTCACAACCGCAAGGGCTGACTCAGTGGAGGTAAACGAATTCCTTAAATACGGCCCTATATATCTGCTCCTGCTCTACTTAAATATACAAATGGAAATGGATTTGTAATAAACCACTTTTGATTGGTTTTATTCAGAAAACCTACCGTTCACATGCCTATAGTAGATTCACGGTCCAGTGCATCATTCGCTTCATCAGTCATCAGTGGTATTCGACATAGAGGGGAATGTTCCAATCCTAAAAGGTATTAATTTTGAATCGACCGTTTATTCAGATTTTGTAAATCACTTTTTTGGTGAATGTGCGTTTGTTCTTCATAGGTCTTACTCAATCATTTCTCTTGTGTCCTCTAACTTTAGTGTTTTTCATTGAAGGGCGGTGTTCATTCGCAAGTGACTCCAATTATGAAGGAATTATTTTGTCACTATAGTAGAATTTCAAAGTAAGTACAACTAAACCCTCATTCACCGTGCGAGGTAAGAGGAATAATTTTAATGGCCACAGGTGAAAGGTTTTGTGTACTCCATACAATGTAAAGTATGTAGCTAGTAAATGTTTGGCCTAATACATTTTTTTCACATTTATGATAGCTTGGGTGTTTCAATGGAAGTATCCCAATGTCAAAAAAACAGCAATTTATTTCATTAAGCATTTTATTTTTTTTATTTTTTTTATTTTTTTTAGAAACACTTCAAAATAATAATTCCTTATCACAGCATGTGAGAAATGAATTCATTCTTATATCAATACACACAACATAACACAGCTAAGTTTTTTATTTGGCCATCAAAAAGGGCCAGCATGGATTAAGAGTTTAACGCAAAGCGGATTTGACATCCTGGCCAAACATGGCAAAAGTTCTTGTACAATTGTAGAACTTAATGCCCAGTTTTCCATAAGCGATTCTTAGAGTAACTTTGTACCATGGACAAAATTGTTTGTACTGGCAACAAAGGCCTAGAATCCACATGGCCGGGGATTGAACCCCATCTCAATTTTCGCCCCGAAAATATGCACAAATCCTCACTTCATTTGAAATCTACTATAGGGCCCTTAATTTTCACAAATTGTATGAGTATGGGATAGCGCCCAATTTCCTTTAGTCCAATTCTTATAAGTCACCATTGAATACCCTACTTTCGCTTACACCCACAACAAGATATCATTAACCATTAGACATGATATGAAAAGGGACAAAAATGTTTAATGCAAGACCAACGTAAGTGCCACTTACGTTGGTCTTGCACTGGAAAGGGGCAAAATGTTCAATGCAAGACCAACGTAAGTGCCACTTACGTTGGTCTTGCACTGGAAAGGGGCAAAATGTTCAATGCAAGACCAACGTAAGTGCCACTTACGTTGGTCTTGCACTGGAAAGGGGCAAAATGTTCAATGCAAGACCAACGTAAGTGCCACTTAAAAGTGGGTGCTTTCCCTGAAGTTATGTTTGATTAACAATTGCATGTTTAACAGACCATCTATTTTCGCAGTATAAGAAAAAACTATCTTTAAGTTATCCATAGCGTTATGCTCTTGAATCTGATGGCGCTATTTACGAAATAACGCTGCCAAAAGACCGATTTCGACGTATAGCGAATATCCCCTATGCTTTTTATGTACTGAAAGGTTCTCGCACGCACGTACGTACGTACGCAGACGCACACAGACCCACAAAATGTAGTTAGAGATACCATCACTGTGTGATATTTGTGAGAAAAAAAGACCACACAGATGATACAAAAGAAGGAGATTTATTATAATTTTTGTCAAATCGATTGGTTCAAGAATTTGTAATGTCCAAAACACAATTACAATGGTAATTATAATAAACGCATGCAATAATGTGCGTATGATTACTGATACTTATTTTAATAAAGCCCACTCTGATGACGTGGCGACTAGTGTCCAGAATTAGAAGAAATATTGCAGTTCAGCGATGTTATGTCCTCACAGTGAAGACTCCAACATAACAGCATGCAAAGACATAAATCCACGATTAAGAAATTGAGTTCCTCTCTCGCAGCGGTCCTGAAGATAACTTTGTTGAGCAGCTTAAAACGACAGGGTTCTATAATGTCCCTCGACGACACCAGCATTCCGAAGTACAAATGTCGCAAATGTCCACTTTTAGGACCACAAACTGGAATCCGTTTTATTTCGACACTGAAGCTCTTTTAGGCTCGGAGATGACAGCAGATAAAATAGCTTATTTTAAGCTCCTGTGGTATCTATAACATCAATTGATCCTGGTACTATGTGCTGTACAGATCCACCATTTGTGAAGATCAAAATTAAAGCAATAACGGCACATTTTTGCTGAAGAGCGCCCCCATTTTTCCAAAAATGTTGAGATTTTTGCACAGTTGCATTGGTAACTGACTAGTAAACTATACCTGTGAATGGTAAAGCTCGAACTTGTCTATGTATCGCAAAAGAAAGAATTTGTAATATGGATAATTAATATCGGATCCCGATATTAATTCAGTAGCTGCTGCACTAAGTTGCTAATATCAAGGGAGCCTAAGCATGATTTGAATTTGTTAAACCCTGTGTCATTTCAACAGTAGCTGGCATATGATTCCACTCAGGAATAAGGACAGAGGGAGAATTTGTAACAGTCTTTATTACAGCTTGGTTTATTGTATGAGTACTAGATAGCCATGCATCTGTCGTAGTTGTCGAGAATTGTTTTATCTAAACTGGTCAATGCTGTTTGGTAATAAGCCCCTTGTTTTTTGTAGATTGTAATGAGTCTAGATTTTTGTACGACGATCTTCGAGAGTGTCCCATTCAAGCTTTTAACCAGGACAGATGCATGGTTCCCCATTGTAATCACTTGTCATAAAGCGTGCAGCTCTTCTTTGCACACTCCTTCTATGGTATATTTGTGGGTTTCATGATGGGGTCCGATAGAGTATTACGCTACTCAAGTCTGGGACGCACAAGTGCTTTGTAAGCAATTGATTTGACCTCGGTGGAGCAACTGTGGAGATCATATCCCTGGAAATGTTCACACCTAGGTATGGTTACATCCTCTAAGGATGTGCCACTCATTTTGTATGTATTTATTAGCGTGTTTTTTCTTCCACGTGAGTCACCCGCACCGAGAAACACTCGCATTTGTTGAAACTCATCTGCCATCTTTTCTCTCAATTCATAATTGTAAAGCGTCTATTGCCTGAATTGAAGCTGATCACTATACGATGTTATTTTTTTATATTGTACAGTCATCTGCAAACAGTCTGACACCTGATTGGATGTTATCTGGCGGGTCATTTATGTATATCAGGAAGAGAAGGGGATCAAGGACAGTTCCTTGAGGAACCCCCGATGTCACCTTGCCTTTTGTAGAAAAGGTTCCTTCTAGGACATTAACCACAAGACTAAGTAACCTTTAAGCATACAAGTTACAAAATTGGAAGGCTTGATGAGAAACTTGCTCATCATGAATTAAAGTACTAATATATCCACCTCTTTAAACTCGGAAATAAATGCACTTTAATCTTGATCTAGTAACACTCCAATGAGAAACATAGGGAGTTGTACATACTGTTATAAACGATCCCACTTTCAATATACAACATATACCTGGGACATAACTTCCAACACTATTGAAAAATCAATACTTCTGGGTTCATATTTGGTTTAAGTACACGAGAAACGTCCAAGCTGTGGTGTGAACTTGATTTCTAGCAGACTGGGGCTTCTTAGGTACTTTTAATGTTTATTTGTTCAAGCGTATCCGGTTTCGACTCATTAAGCGAGAAATAGCCTGTCAAAAAGGTTGGGGGAGGCCAACCGTCAAGCTCTATTACACTTACGTATAAAATAGCGCGCAAAGTAGACAAATACTAAGACTGTTAGTTTGCATTAGTATTTATACCATTTGAGGGACAGTCGATCTGATGAAAATTAAGGAGATGGATTCGTGTCACCTCAATCATTCAAAGCTATTACACAAAGAGCTGAATAAAACGCAATTTTAACCCATCATGTGGGACACAACGTTAGTGTTCAGATTTGAACCAGATTCAAGTCCCACCCACAGCAAAGTTCTTTGCGATTAATAGCCTTAGTGTTATATTGCTTTCTCGGGTGGCTTTCTTACCAATCACAGCAAAATGATAATTGGTTACTTTTTTAATTTTCAAAGTAAGACAATATCGGCGTTTATCGCCACTCTAAATGAGGTTTAAGTACAATAGCATATTTGGAATTACTTTTAAAATCTTGAATCTAAATTCAAATAGCGTAATTTTAAACGAAAAATTCCCCTCACGAAAAAATTAGTTCTCAGATTCGCAATTTGCATTTTAGTAGTTACCTAAGCACACCATATGTGTAGCAAGGAAAAGTTTTAGGAGAGTATTGGTACTATAGCCAAGAGACGCCATGTGTCACTTGCTTGACACGTTACACCTTACATGTGTCAACAGATGCATGTGTCACTTGCTTGACACGTTACACCTTACATGTGTCAACAGAACCCTTCCCCCAACCGGAAATGTTGCCTAGAATCGACACACTTTGCAATTTTATGATTACATCAACTAATTTCTAAATATGAATATTCATATTTGAGCATTATCCTAAACAACTGTCATTATTGGCATAATGCCAAAGTTGCTACTATGAACATTGTCTTGCCTTCTGGTGTGATTTTCATTTGCTGTCTAGATATTGTCAGTGTGCTTGTTTTCATTCACTTCAAAATCAACATGAGGAAAACAAAATGGTTTAAACGCCATATTATATTTACAGACCATGCCATCAGTGGGGACTTTTTTTTACTCCAAAACCTACTGCTATGAAATACTTCGAAGGTGCCCACATCCCAGATCTCGATTTACTTAAATATGCCTTGCTATTCGTAAAGAATCAGAATGATTTATATTATTGTTTTCGGCAATATAAAGATCAGTCAATCTGTCCAAAACTAATTCAACTAGAACGATTTGAAATTGGAAGTAAGACGTTTTGTGCTTAACATTCATTGATATTGACATTATGCTATTTTTTTTGTCTCAGATATTTGAATAATTGCACCTCAAGAAGCGGAGATAAGATCAGTTTAGGTGTTCGTTATCTGCTGTAAGTAGCACGCGGAGTGATTTGTTTACGTAGACTTTGACCTGCGTTTTCACACTGCGCTTTCATTTCTTAAGGGCACGTGACGAAAACAACTTTCTTGTGTTCTTATTTTTTTATTAAATATTTTATTAGTTTTTACAACAAAGAGAAATCACAGATGAATCAATTGCAGCAACAAAAATACAATACCACATGAAAAATACAAACAGCCCAAGTAACCATTTAGAATGTACACTACAATCAACAAATGAAAATATATGTGTCTCTGAATATGTCTTTGGACATATATTCTTTGAACATAAATTACTTTGTTTGGCATTCAAATGGACTGAAAAGGTAGAAAAGAAACGTTGATCAACCAAACTAAAAACAAAAATAATTTAATTAATAAAAGTTTCCACTTGTAAGATACTTAAATAGAACATATATTTTCCCAATTATATACAAGGTGTCTCAGAAAGAATTACACCCTAACTATAGGCGACCATAACTTCAAAAGCAAGTATCACATTTGAGAATTTTTAAAAGAATCTTAAACCACAATTACTTTTTAACATTTTAATGTAAATATCACTCGATTCGGTTCAGTACTTTTGAAGAAATAAGCGATTATGTAACACATGTCAATGGACACTTCCTTCCAAGTTTGCTCACAATAATGCAGATTTGATGTTAACTACCGCTGAATACTCGTGTTATCTGTTCAAGCTGTCTTCTTTTCATTCCCCAAAGAACCCGCCTTGTTTAATATTTTGTGAGTTCAATGCCATTTTGTTCGTTTTATTATAGTAATAAACAATTACCGTGACAGTTATAACAAAAATCAAAATCTTTACTAGAAAACAACACCAATAACATCTGTAGCAAATGTGAAATATGTTAGTTGAACTAGGAGGTGGCGCTGCATAGCTACCCTTAACAGGGGATAAACTGAACAATATATTAACATCTTATTCAATAAGATGGTGGATCTACCTTAAATAATAAAGGGATGATTTGAGTGCAAATTCAAAATTCCCGCGTGTTAATCTTACTCGTGTTATATGAAGTACTGCACGAGACAAGATGGTTGGTCAACATTGTCGCCCATACATAGGGCGTTTGTGGTTTTCCGATAACCGATTGTTATCTCCGGCCCACTAATTTTTTTTTTTCCCCCCCCCCCTTCTTCCTTTGGCCCACTTAACCTCCCATACGTCTTTGGTCAGGCAGGAATTTAGATTAAGATCCACAGAAATCCTCTCGCAAAGAAGGACATAGTGACCCTTCACAACTTGCTGCCCCTTACACCGATCCCCACATGTAACGTGTGTGTGTCCTCGTTGAACTGAATGCTGAATCGATAATAAGGGAGAAGGCTAAAAATTTTTAAAATGAATCGCGGTGGAGGGGGAGAACCGCCCGAACTTACAGAACATTGCAGCTATCATTGAACCATTATGGGGCTATACCGCTTAACCCTCTAAAGGGTTGGAACCAAGGCAAATAATACTTTTCTAAGTCCTTATGACCGAGACGAACGCGTTATGTACATTTAAAACAAAATTTGACTCGATTTTAAATTTTTCCCTGTGCCTAACATTGCCCCTTGAAGAAGGGGTCAGCATTCCGAAAATTTGAACACCATCATATCATTTTCTGACAGTTTAGGTCCTATGAAAACAAAACAGCACAAAATCAATTGTAAGCATGAAAATCTACGGGAATTACACACCAAACCCCCCCCCCCACACTAAAGATGTCGATGAAATTTCTTCATTTTTCTTCAATTTCTAAGTGAGAAAAGAAAAGATGTAATTCGGTTGTAAGTAAGTGCAATATTATGGTTGAACTGGTGCAAAAATATCATTTATATCTTATCTGTTGAAAAGAAATACATTGAAAAAAAACAGAAAATGAAAAGAAGTATTGATTATTTCTCGCCTGTTCTGAATCCACATTATTACAAACTTGGAAGGCAAGTGTCTATTGACATGGTGTAGCAAAGGTTTATTTCTTCACAACTACTGAACCGTTCGAGTGCTGTTAAATTAAAATATGAAAAATAATTGTGTTTCAAGATTCTTTTTAAATTATGCAAATGTGATACCACTTGAAGTTATGGTCAAACCAATAGTTAGGGTGTAATTCTTTCTGAGCCACACTGTACATCACGTAAGCCAGATATTCCTTATCGTGTCCAAAACAGTGATTCTCAAATATGATTCCAGACCAGGAGGGGTCAACGTCTGGCTGCTTCATTGAATTCTGCAAGGTCCTGTCTGTGCATTGTTGCTCCAGCAGTGGGCAGACCCAAGGATGTTTCAGTGTCTGGGTGCTGTTCCACAACCACAGCTAGTGTCCTGATCTGCTTCCAGGTAGCCCCACTTCTGCAAGAAAACCTTTGATCGGCCAGTTATGGTTCTCAATCTGTTGAGGCATCGCCATTCAGTCCATGAGGAGTCAGACCCAGGTGGAAGTGCTCACCAGGTTCAATCCAATAGATGTTACTTGGTGATAGCAAGTCTTCCTTTCCACAATGCGAGCTCTTTAACCCTTAGAGTATGAATCAAGAGGTTGGACTTTGACTTAAAAAATTCTCTCTTGATTTAATTCAGTTGGCGGTATATACGCTCTCATGCTCGCTACACTACGACGGAATGTCTGGTGGAGCAATTCCTGCTAGGATGTTAAAGTTTCCCGTTGGTGTGGATTCCTGTGATAAGCCGGCAAGGAGGCATTTAATGCTGAATTCAAGCTTCTTCGCATGGGTGAATCTTTCCCATACAGGGCAAGCATACTCTGGACATGAGTAATACAGGGCCAGTGCCGTCGATCCGGGTACGTGGCCCGAGCACTCACATCTTGTGCCAGTGAGTTGTTCAAGGTTTATTGCGTGATCATTCTTTTAATACTCTTCGTCTTCTTGATGTGAGTCTTAGAAGAGAGAGTGCGGCCAAGGTAGACAGGTTATCACAGTGCTCAAGGGGTGTTCGGACCGGTGTTGACTTTAAGCTGACATTTGGCTTCGCGGTAGATGGAAAGCACACACAGGTGTCTTGGATGGATTTGCACGTAGGTGTTTTTCATCGTAGTAAGGAGTGGTTCATCCCAAAGCTTTGGAGAGTCTTCTTCAAACAACTTTGAAGTTGCTCTGTGCGCTAATTCCAAGATCGTCTGATAAGTTAAAAAGACATTTTCCGCACTCCTATGTTGTCGTTGGTATAGATGTTGAAGGAAGGTGCAAGCACGCTACCTTGTGGTAATCCTTCTTGAGCCTACGCCACGGCTCTTCTTCGCTGCTATGCTGAACAAAAGAAGCACCTGCCTTTTGAATACAATGCCTTTGATTAGCTCAATCACGCGGATATTCCTTTGTGAGTTCAAAAATTTATGCAATAGGCATCTGTGATTAACAGAGTCGTAAGCTGCTGATAGATCACCGAACACAAAACTCCAGTTACCAAACCCTTCTCGAAACCATCCTCGGATGTGTTGAGTTAGGTGAGTACTTGGCTTGTGTTGATTAGCCTGGCCGGAAACCTGCTTGTTCTGGTATGAGGTGTTCGTCTAGCACAGGTGCGGAAATGGTTGAGCAAGAGACGTTCAAAGAGCTTCTATTTTTTCCAAACTTTTTAGACCAAAATGCTTAAATATGCGAACATATATTTACATTATACCTTTTCACTGGTATCGAAATTAAAGCACAATACAGAATAGTAGCGAAGGGTATCATGTTTATTAGGCCAAAAAGAAATTTCAAAGGGGGATCCTTAAAAAAAATAGAAGAAAGGTCAACTTCCTGTTCCAAATACTTCTTTTCGGAGGACGAATACTACTTACTACTGTAAGATAACACTCAATATTGTGGCTACGATATTGATATAAATCTATTAGTTTGGTGTTGGGACTAACCTATAAAGTTACTCTATTTACATTGTAAGCACACGGCGGTGCGTGAAGTTATAGCGTTGAAAATACAATTAAACTCTTGGTTGCTTGTGCCGAGGTTACACTATTTTATCGAAACGAGCAAACTTGGAAAATGTGCCTCTTGGTACTTTTTGTTATGCTCTTCATAAGCGAGATCACGGGAAGATGGTTACAGACTCAATCAATGTTTTAGGAAGCAATTACAACGCATATTGTGGGATAGCATCCTTGGGTGATGAATAAGCTTTGAGTGGAAATACTTGGGACATGTTATATATAAATGTACTGAACGACGGATCAGAATGTAACCATTTATTTCCAAGATTTTCCACTAAAATCGCGGGGAACATTTGTTATTGAAGTTGGCATTTTGCGGTATCGCCCCATGTTCATTTCAGCGCATGTGCTCTAAACTCATCTTTGTTTTAGCACGAAGTCAGGACGTTTTAAATGGTATTGCATTGTAGTGAATTGGTCAAATCTACGCTTCTACGCTTCCACACAGTCGTTTTGGAAAGTTAAGTCAGATAACAATGGGACCGATGCTGTATATGACCAGACAAAATGGAATTATACACAGCCATTACACAGAAAAGACCGCATATTACCACAATATGTATAATGGTAATTATACTGAATTTTCAATAGATCAAACGAAGAATATCCGTGGCCTCCTTTCAGTTTTGTACCTTGGCCACATTACATTCAGATAGTAGTGGCGCAGTATTGTTGTGTGATAATAGCAGTTACAATTCATTGGAAATTGTTGGTTGTCTATCGTACTTTACACCACGCCTTCAATTTACGCTATTACTACATCGCGGTTGGCTTTCACAGATCTTCTAGAT
The DNA here is from genome assembly GCA_023653785.1 of Ophioderma brevispina. Lineage (NCBI taxonomy): Eukaryota > Metazoa > Echinodermata > Ophiuroidea > Amphilepidida > Ophiodermatidae > Ophioderma > Ophioderma brevispina. The sequence goes on along the minus strand of JAMKCH010009684.1, from coordinate 18,439 downwards.
GGATGCCTCGTGATGCCTCCTTTTGCATCTTTGTGATAACTGGCTCTTGGCCCTTCTCGAAAATCTTTGTGAAGCTAAAGTTTTGAGCATGTCTTGCCTTCATACGACCGCCATGTTTACGCAATCATTGCATTGACCGTTACCGCGCCTTGACTCGCCCACTCAGCCACCTAAATGAACGTACCCGTCGTCAATGCCATCTCCATGATGGTAGTGGCTTGCATGCTGCCAATCCTATCTTGGATAGGGCATGATTATTTGGCAGAGGGTTGCAGATTCTACCCCCACCAAAAGTAGTTTTCTTTGTTATCCAGATTATGGCAAAAGCACAGATTTAGCTTGTTCATTTTCTTCTATGTTTCCTGGATTCCCATCATGTCATTGCTGTTTTGGTATTCGAGGGTATATGTACATAATTAACCAATTTTATTTTTTGTTTAGGTTGAATGAGAACACGCAAACGAGAAGGAACAGAGAGCGTTTTTGACAGTGAGCAGAACCTTGTTACCAGGAACTTAAGCAAGATTTTTACAATACATAGGAAATCCGAAACTCTAGTAATTGAAGACAAGGCACTCTCTAACAGTAATGAAAATGGTATTGTCAATGTCGCTTATGAAGACACCAATTCCAAGGACAAGGATCAAATGGAATTTAAGATGTTCAAAATGCAAACAGCTACTAACATTAACCTTGATCGTTCCTCAGTATACTGGTTCTCGCGCTACCTTTCTGGGACAGGAAGGAAGAATTTAAACGAATGACGGTCTTTCAAGTGTTGCAAAGTTTCCGAAATCAACCACGAAGCAGACCAAATCAATCTCACAGCTCTTCTGAGTGGAGGTATGCAATGATCTTCAGCATAAAAACTATTAAAATCTGCAGTGTTATACAAAGGCAGGAAAAAATAACTGATATATCCAAACATTAAAAAATGTGTACAGAATTATTGCGGATTAGTAAGGCGGAAGTTGGCATTGAAAATGATAACATTTCAGAATAATGCATTAAAGAAGCTAATTTCTCTAAAAAGGTAAAGTAGTTCCCCCCCCCCCCCCCCACCCCCCCTGATGGTCTTCATATTGGCAGGGACATCTCCAGAGCGAAGGAGCAAATGGTCGACCAATTGTGAGATGCGAAGCGGCAGTAGTTGAATGAAAGCTACTTAACAGAAACACCCAAAAGTTGCCCTAAAGCCGACACTATTCAATTAGCTTACTGCAACAGGAAGGTCAAACCAATGCCTTCTCTACTGCAAGATCTAGCAGAGATTTCTGAATCGCATGACAGTTAAACTGAAAAGGAAAGAGAGAGGCGCCACGTACACAGGATCAAACCCATAACATAAGAGCAACTCGTATTTTGACACTTATATTCGTAGTGGTGTTGATAACAAGGATTCCCTGGTCGGTGGTGGGGATGATTTCTCGTCTGTGTAATAGCAACTGTCTACGCCTAACTTTACCAGGTAGACGTATTAAACTTAACTGCATAAGGGGGGGGGGGTCCTAGGGACATTGTTTGTTTTTCGGCCGGCGTTTTTTAACGCTGCAATATATTGGTTTTATATTTGTTTGTATGGGTCTAACTTTTAGTTGCGGCGTGATTGGTGCAAAAAAAAAAAAAAAAAAAAATCCGTCGCGTCGTTTTTGCGTAATTAGCATGGGTCCCTTAGGAGCCCCCCCCTTATGCACTAACGCGGACGTGCCCATGACAAAATTAAAAATCTTAATAGAGTTATGTGAATCTGATTTCATAATGCATCCACCTAGTGACAGAAACCAAGTAATTAATTAATAAAAAAAAATTGGAAAGTATAATAGGCCAATGGTGTCATAATAGTTTAAAAAATCGTATAGCGGTTACTGTAGGAACGTATGGTAAATTATACAAGGAAACCGAAAAAAAAATATAAATGGCAGAGACTTATATTTGTGCTAATATGTTAAATATAGTACATCCTTCACCAATTAAAGCAATCAGCAAAAGTATACGTGAATCAAGGGCCGTAGAAATGTCAGAAACGAAATTAGGGTTTTTTTCAGCACATTTTGACGCAAAAGTAAAATCAAGTTTTGCCCCTAATTTTCTTACTGAAAACACACTTTCTTAAAGTTTTATTTTTGTTATTTGTTGATGTCTTTGAAGCAATTCTAACATGTGGTGGGATTTCATCTAAAAAATCCTTTAGGAAAGTGGTTATATTGGATAACGGGGGGGGGGGGGTCCTAGGGACCCCCCCCCGTTTATGCACTAAAACGGAAGTGCAAAACCCCTTATGAAGTTAAGTGTTACGGCATGAGATTCGGGTTCTTTGGGAATATCAGAATAATTAAAAAAATAATCTTCAATAAGATTGTTCAAGGCAATCGACCAAGTCGTCCCTGTGACCTTTTTCCCTAAACGCACCAATTGGGCGCGAAGCGTGCCAAAGTCGACCCAATTTATATAATTAATTGAATCCAAAAAATGGGGACGAACTGTAAATGTAATTCCATTTCGTAACAAATTTTGAGGGGTGGAGGGAACGCTGCCGGTCTAATAGGGATCAAACTGGAATGTTAGTGAATATCGGAAGGGTTTCTGTCCTCACGAAAATCCTGCAACTGAAGAAAAGATCCATTTTTTTGTTACGGCACCGATCCTGGTTTTTTACAAAACCTGATTTCTTCTGTTAAATGAATGGTCTCTCTAGGTACCCACAGAATGTCTTATCAGGTATGTCTTTGAAAGAATAAGGTAGCTTTGTTAGATAACTGCGTTACAGGTCTCATCATATATATGAGTCGCCTGTGGAAAGAAAGACTTCCATAACCAAGTAACATCTATCGGTATTGAAACCTGGTGAGCATCTCCTACCTGGAAGCTGATCCCTCATGGGCTGAAATGGTTTCATGCCTCAATAGATTGAGAACCGACATCGGCCGATCAGTATCATTGCAGAAGTGGGGGCTATCTGGAAGCAAATAGGATACTACCTGTGGTGTGGAATAGCACCACCAGACAAGGGAACACATCTTGGTCTGCCCATTGCTGGAGCAACCAATGCACAAACAAAGAACCTTGCGGAATCAGTGAAGCAGCCAGACTGTTGTACCATTCTCTGGCTGATCATATTTGAGAACCACAGTGTGTTGGACACGATAAGACGAAATCATCTATATAGCGGAAACTAGAATTCAACGTAGGACCTGCATTGATTGGGTCTAAACATTAATAACGGACAGAGATTATGACTGACGTATTAAAGCAACCAACAGACTACTTTTAAAGGGACATATCATCAATTTCAGGAAAATTTCTCTAAGTTTGCACTTGATTGCTTGTAGAACACCTACCGAGAACGATTGAAAGGTAGTAATATTTTCTTGAATTTTGTTCGTCTTTCTTCCTTTCGAATAAATGAAAAAAATATACATTCAAGGTAATTGAACACACACACACTATAGAAGCTCCAAATTTACTTATTTGTACACGAGGACAGGTATTTCATCCTTACGTCATGAACAAATTACTAAATCTGAATCGGGGAGGTGACAACACCTCAAATATTTTCAACTGTGACAAAATATAACAATGGCCATGCACTCCCAGATGGAAAGGAATCTGAAGTGTTGAATATCTTTAGCTCCATTGTTTGCGAAATTTATCATGTCTATGGTATCCATTGGTCACTGATATTGGGAAATAATTGAGATGACATTGTATTCATTTTTAAGAAAATGTGAAGGTTTAATTTGGGGCAACAGACGATTTTGTCGCGTTCATAATTTATAGATAAAAATTACACATGGTTTGTAAATTGTATTGCCCTTTTGATTGGGACTACGTACGGAATTTGAATATACACTGTAAAACTATGGAGTAAAAAAGGGATCGCTCTGTAAAAAAGAGTAAACCTTACTCGGAATGGAGTAAATTTCACTCCATTTTGAGTTATTTTTCACTCCATTTCGAGTAAGATTTTACTCTTTTTGCAGAGCGATCCCGTTTTTACTCCATATGGAGTGATTATTTTTACAGTGTATACAGTTGGTTATTTGGTCTATTCTGCACGGTCTAATACTGCAAGATCTAAAGGCATTCCCATGATCAACTATATGCCTATCAAAGTGTTGCACCGAATCTTTTTCATTATCAATGACTTTTTTCTGTCTGATAAAGAGTGAAATGTTTGAAAATATATTTAGAAGTATTTTGCAGCTTAGATATATTAGTTTCTTCTTTACCTTTAATACTCGTCTTAATGCATTGATTCATTTTACAGATTACCGTGTTCCTCTGCCACCTCACGAGTACAGCCGATCCATTTTGTTACGCCATCGCTAACCCGGTTTTTCGTGCTGCATTTCGACGAATTTTGTGTTTCCGGCGATGTCGACAGAACTCATACCATAAATCAAGGACATCGACAGCTGGAAGATCTGGGCACAATTAGAAAGCGTGTCATATGTTGAAGCCTAACCACGATCGTTTATTTCCTGACAAACCTGAATAGAATTGGAGATGCAATGCTCGAGTTTGGAGGTGTCAACATTTTTGCTACAAGTTGCCATTTTGTGCATGGGAGGCGAGAGTAGGGGAGATAGGTTTGAGTGGGTGAATTTTCCCTTGTGCACTCTTCGGTAGTGCCACCACTGGACTTAATACGATCAGATCATCTGCACACTAAAAACAACGTGGTCATTTTCCGTGGTAAGGTTTCAACTATGCACCTAACTCCGAAATAGTGGTCAAATTTTGACCACGAAAAGGGTCAATTTTAACCTTTTTCGTGGTCAAAATTTGACCACTAGTTCGGAGTTAGGTGCATAGTTGACACCTTACCACGGAAAATGACCACTTTGTTTTTAGTGTGTGGATGAGGAGAGCAGACCGCCCTCACTTGTGGAGACGACATTTTTGGCGAAAATATGGAACGAAATGAATGAAAAGATTTTAGTCTGGGTAAAACAAGTATTTTCGTTCTCTAACCGAGAGAAATAACTTCACGGAGACAGGGTTCACAAGAGTTTAATGCCGAACTTGTTTCACAATGTATAGAGATTGAAGAATTATAAACCGTACACGAGCACTTGAACTAGACAACAACTTCTCGGGTAATTGACACTTAGTTTAATTGTTTAAACACTCGCCGATACCACAAGAAAAAAAAATATTATATTCTCCCTTTTGTGTCGCCTGCCCTAAGGCAGGAAGACACATAGGGATCAGTTTGTCCACTGTAGTTGTTGTTGATGTCTGTTGTTGTTGATGATGTCTGTTGATGATGTGAAAAAGGGTTAACATTTGCTTGTAATATCCGCATACTTTCATGGATTTAAACCAAACTTGGGTCACAGGTGCAACATGGCATCCCCCATTTGTTGATGATGTCAAAGGTCATATACCAAGGTCAAAGGTCATGTGAGGTCAAGTTGTAATATAGGCTGAAAATGTCAAATGGACATCATGTGAAAAGTTGGAGTTCAATTGGAAACAAACTTGGTTTATGGAGTTCACTTGCAAACCCTCATTTGTTTATGAGGTCAAAGATCACATAATTAATTCAGCAGACGACGCGGAAATAGCGTGTATTAAACAAAAGAAAACACATTCCATATTCCACCTTGAGTTAACTCGGTAAATGTATTGTCCGGACTACGTGCAGAATTGATGTTGAAAGAATTTGCTATATTGACTTACATTTCTTTGCCTGTATGGCTTATTTCGTTGCTTTTTGCATTTTCTTTAATAATATTGATAAGTTACTCGTTCACATCAAAGACGGGTTTAAATCTGATGAAAGGCATTCAATTTTCAAACTCATTAGCAGAGTTACTCGTTCACATCAAAGACGGGTTTAAATCTGATGAAAGGCATTCAATTTTCAAACTCATTAGCAGAGGTAATTTATGCAAAATATTCAGCCTCAAGCCACGTCGTGTAAAAGTTGTATTAATTTTCTTTGACAAAGCATAGAACATTACGGAGCACCTTTAGGGCTCTGTAGTGAACTGAGCATGCTGAGGGAATTCTGAAAGATCCGTGGTAACTCCAAGTGAAAGAAAGGCGTTAATAAATCACGAATGTACAAATAAATTATGAACGTATAATTAGACTAGTGTGGGTGTTCAATTTACTTCGGGATTTAGGTTTAATTAGTTATTTAAAAAGCGTTTACATTGTTCAGATTTTCATGAAAGAAAAGTCTCTTAATATGACTCCTTACAATGGAATTCTAAATTTGAATACATACATCAATCTATATCAAAATCGATTAAATTCGGGTTTATTTTCAACATAAGCTTCACAGTGCCAGGCACCGGTAGTCTTGGCTGTAAATAGGTCGGCGACACTGTGTTCCACTGTTGACAAGCTAAAATAGGCTGAAGTTTAATAGAAATGGCTTCTAGGAATTTGTTCCTGTCGAAACACAAATAGGGCCATTCTCTAATAAAGTGCTCACTCAAGTTTGGCTTCCAAAATGACAAAGTATCAACAACAAGGAATTCCTAAAAAATCATTGAGAATCGTAACTTTAATATTTTTTAGTTATTTTCCAGCTATTCTGAAAGGTAATTTTTTGCCCGATTTTCGGAACATCGACCCTTCGGACTAAAAACCTGTCGGACTAAAAATCCTTCGGAACATGAACCTATACTCTTTGGACAAACGACCCTTCGAACCAAAAACCATTTACCCCTTTTTCGGAAACCCTTCGGACTAAAAATTTTCGGAACATCGACCGATTGAACAAATTACAATCTGAATCGGGGAGGGGATAACACCGGCCTGCAATATTTTCAACTGTGACAAAATAGAACAATTGCATGCACTCCAGATGGAAAGGATCTGAAGTGTTGAATATCCTTTAGCTCCATTGTTTTGCGAATTTAGTCATGCTTCACCCCCCACCCCTATGGTATCCATTGGTCACTGATATTGGGAATACATTGGAGGACATTGTAATTCATTTTTAAGAAAATGTGACGGTTTAATTTGAGGCAACAGACGATTTGTTGTCCGCGTTAAAATTTTATAGATAAAATTACACATGTGGGTTTGCGGGGTATTGCCCTTTTTGATTGGGACTACGTACGGAATTTGAATATACACTGGAAAACTAATGGGAGTAAAAAAGGGACCGGCTCTGTAAAAAAGAGAACCTTACTCGGAATGGAGTAAATTTCACTCTCCTTTTGAGTTATTTTTCACTCCATTTCGAGTAAGAATTTTACTCTTTTTGCAGAGCGATCCCGTTTTTACTCCATATGGAGTGTTATTTTTTACAGTGTTATCAGTTTTGGGTTTTTGGTCTTATTCTGCACGGTCTAATACTGCAAGATCTAAAGGCATTCCCATGATCAACTATATCTATCAAGTGTACTCACCGAAGCTTTTTCATTACAATTGACGTTTTTTTTCTGTCTTATAAAGATTGAAATGTTTGAAATATCTTTAGAAGTATTTTGCGCTTAGGATTATTAAGTTTGTCTTCGTTACCTTTAATACTCGTTTTTCTTAATTGCAAATGCACTTGAATTCATTTTAACAGATTACCGTGATTTCCTCTGCCACCTCAACAGTACAACACCACCGACTCCATTTTGGTTTTACTCCATCGCTAACCCACTGGTTTTATCAGTGCTGCAATTTCGACGAATTTTGTGTTTCCGGCGATGTCGACAGAACACCTACCATAAATAAGGACACTCGACACGGCTGAGAAGATCTGGGCACATTAGAAAGCGTTGTCATATGTTTGGAAAGACCTAACCACGGATCGTTTATTATCCTGACCAACGCTTGAATAGAATGGAGATTCAAATGCTCGAGTTTGGAGTGTCAACATTTTTTGCTACAGTTCCATTTTGGTGCATGGGAGGCGAGAGTAGGGGAGAATAGGGGTTTGAGTGGGTTGAATTTTCCCTTGGCCCTCTTCGGTAGTGCCACCACTGGACTTAAGAAACGACCAGATCATGAGGAGAGCAGACCGCCCTCACTTGTGGAGACGACATTTTTGGCGAAAAGATGGAACTAAATGAATGAAAAGATTTTAGTCTGGGTAAAACAATTTATTTTCGTTCTCTAACCGAGAGAAATAACTTCAAAACTTCACGAGACTCAGGGTTCACAAGAGTTTACTGCTCGAACATTGTTTCAACAATGTATAAGAGATGGACGAATTTAATAAACCCAGTAACACAAGCACTTGAACTAGACACCACTTCTCCGGGTATTGACACTTAGTTTATTGTTTAAACACTGCGCCGATACCACAAGAAAAAAAATATTATATTCTCCCTCTCTCTCACCTTTTGTGTCGCCTCCCCTAAGTCAGGAAGAACCAAGGATATCCACTTTGTCCACTGTATTGTTTGTGTGAATGGTGCATGTTGTTGTTGATGATGTCCTGTTGATTATGTGAAAAGGTTAACTTTTGCCATTGTAATATCGCATCTTATCATGGCTTTAAACCAAACTTGGTCCCAAACGGGGGCAACATGGCATCCTCCCACATTTTGTTGTAGATGAGTTCAAAGGTCATATACCAAGGTCAAGGTCCCATGTAGGTCAAGTTGTAAAATATGCTTAAAATGTCAAATGGACATCATGTGAAAAGTTGGAGTTTCATTGCGGAACCAACTTGGTTTTGGAGTTTGCACATTGCAAACCCGCATTTGTTTATGAGGTCAAAGATCACATAATTAATTCACAGAACGAGCGGAACCTAGCGTGCTATTAAACAAAAGAAAACCATCTCCACATATTCCACCTTGAAGGTAACTCGGTAAATGTATTGTCCGGACTTACGTGCAGAATTGATGTTGAAAGAATTGCTATATTGACTTACATTTCTTTGCCTGTATGGGCTTATTTCTGTTGCTTTTTGCAATTTGTTCTTAATAATATTGGATAAGGTTACTCTTTCACATCAAAGACAAAGACGGGTTTAAATTAAATCTGATGAAAGGCATTCAAATTTTCAAACTCATTGCAGAGTTTTCCTCGTCTCACATTCAAGACGGGTTTAAAAATCTGATTAAGCATTCAATTTTCAAACCATTAAGCCAAGGTAATTTTGAATGCAAAATATTCAGCCTCAGCCACGTCGTGTAAAAGTTTTGTAATAATTTTTCTTTGACAAAGCCAGAGAACATTACGGAGCACCTTTAGGGCTCTGTTAGTGAAACACTGGAGCAGCTGAGGGAATTCCTGAAAGATCCGTGTAACTCCTAAGTGAAAGAAAGGTGTTTAATAAATTCACGACATGGTACAAATAAATTATGACAACTAATAATTAGTATAGTGTGGTGTGTTCAATTTTTACTTTCGGGGGAAAAAAAAAAAAACAAAAAATTTAGGTTTAAAGTTTAGTTTATTTGAAAAGCGTTTACAATTGTTTTTCAGATTTTTCAATGGAAGAAGAAAATTCCTCCTTAATATCGACTCCTTACAATTGAAATTCTAAATTTGAATACCTACATCAATCTAGATCCAAAATCGATTAAATTCGGGTTTAAATTTTCCACATAACTTTCACAGTTCCCAGCACCGGTATTCTTGGCTGTAAATAGGTCGGCGACACTTGTGTTCCACTGTTGACAAGCTAAAAATAGGCTGACGTTTAATAGAAAATTGCGTCTAGGAATTTGTTTTTCCTGTCGAAACACAAATAGGGCCATTCTCTAATAAAGTGCTCACTCAAGTTTGGCTTCCAAAATGACCAAGTAATCAGTCAACCACCAGGAATTCCTAAAAAAAAAAAAAATCACATTGAGGAATCGTAACTTTAATTAATATTTTTAGTTATTTTCTCCAGCTACAAACCCAGAATACCAGAAAGGCATTTCCTCCTTTCCTAGTTTTCCCTTCCTTTTTCTCGAACACATCGACGCCTTCGACTAAAAACCCTTTCGGACCTAAAAACCCTTCGTAACATGAGCTATGCTCTTTGTACAAACGACCCTTCGAAAAAAAACATTTACCCTACCCAAAAGTAGACGCAGTGATGGGGTTGTAGTCGAAGGGGATAGGGGACGATGATGAGAAAAGGACCTTTTTCGTAACCCTGTTTCCGGACTAAAACGTTCGGAACTCGCCCGATGGACAAATGAACCCTTCTTTATTCGGAATTACGAACCCTTTCCGGGATAACAACCTTCGGCCCTAAAAACTAAAACCTATCGCCTATGGTATCACAATCGGAACAACGACCCCTTCGGACAAAAAAACTTTCGGACAACGACCTTCGAACATCGGAACTGACTCTACATAGGTCCATCACGTGCTGTTTGAAAACTGAAAAAAACCCCCCTCCTGATAACGTCCCATAGTATATTATCTCGCCTACAACTAAGGAAAAACTACTTGATGCCACAACCGCAAATGAAACCTAGCACCAGATGTGGTCGACCGATTGATATAAGGTTCCTTTCCCAGTTATCGTTAAACATTTCTCATTATAATTGTCATCAAACACTTAATGTGTGGTTTTTGGGTTCTGACCAAAGACGAATTGATTTGTACAATCATATGATGGATCCTGATACGACTAAATTAAAATCGATTTAAGACGAACATGTAATGAAAATTAAACGTAAGTTCTTGATCAAATTTTAGTTAATCATATTACCAAAATTTGTGGGCACGAAAAACAACATTACTCGAAATTGAAAGATAATGAAAATGTTTTAATTACTGGGGAAAAACCTATATTAGCGCAAACATATTTTTCCAAAGATAATTGAGCCCATAATGTATCAAAATTTCTAAATGTCACTGTATTCGTTCCCACATCACTTGAAAATTGCCAAGATTAATTCGATCTGTTATTAAAAGCAGGTGAAAAAAGCAGGTTGATAATCATCTTTCAACCATTAACCGTCCAAATATCCATCCTTCCAGCCTTATATCCAAAATTCCTTGAAAAGCACAGGTCAATCGTCACATACCATTCCTTGCTTGTTGTTTTTTTTTTATTAGCATGTTTAACCTTCCTTGCGTGCCAAATGTTTTAAATAATTCGAAGTGTTAAGGAAAATTATGTCATGATAACCTGTAATATTATGGAAAATTTGGGTATGGAAAATGGAAAAGCTGAAGGCAAACCGTGATTACAATAAATCCAAATAAGTTGGGAAAATTGGTCCACAATTTGTTGAGATTGGCCCTTTTAATTTCCCCCCCGCCCAATAGCTACTCGAAACGATTCCGACAAATCCACATCGCAAAGCAAAATGGTGACGTCAAAGTGATGACCATCCATAATTTAGAATGGCTCGTTGTTTACCAATCATATCGCAGTCTTGCCACTTCAATAATAATTAAACACAACGAAATGAAAAACAAACATTGTCATTCTGTAACTTGTTTTTTCTAATTTTAATTTAAATTATTTACTTTCATTCATTAATCATCACATTAATACATGGTCAGCAATAACAATTCAGTCAACACGATGTTTTGGGTCAATTCCTGTTGACGTCACGAGAGAGCAAAATTGGGCGCTTTTGATCAATGACGCCCAGTGGCGGAAAATTCCGCCCCTTTCCTTCGTATGTCAAAAAGCCAAAAATGAAAAGGCCTCTATTTTTGGTTTTAATTTTTACATCAAATTGTATAATTTTTTTTTACGGGAATTCGTGCTGTCATGTACATATATTTTATGAATGTAAGTCAACCTGAGCCTTGACAAAAATCTTGACATATTGTTTTCCTTTAAATTGAAACATTGACGCTCCTTTTCAAGTATCAGACACCCGCCGTGGGTAACTAATAATGTACAGGGTGAGCTCAAAGTGATGTATAGGGTGGCAAACACCCCCTACCTTCTGAAAGAAGTACCAACACGCCTATTACGTACGCAGAACCCCATAGAACTTGTGTGGTACCACTAGATAGCTATTGGTACCACTATCAAGTGTCTGTGGTGTTGGTACCAATAGCTAGCCATTAAAGTTCCCTCTTCTTTCCCATTGATAACACAATAAGTAACCAGAACATACCTAGCATTACGTCATGACAATGACGTCATAAACTTAGCATGTCAAGCCAAAGGTAAATTTTCCATAGACACCGTGTAGAAAATACAGGTGTCCCCAACAAGGTGGGTGCAAAGCAGATAAACTGCGATTTCTCAAAAACTGCTGAAGCTGTGAATTTCGTTTTTCCTGGAGAATATTAATTATAATCCTATGTCCAATTGTGTAAATCCCATGACAATCTTCGGGCGCCAAGCCAAGCCAGAGTTATGACGGATTATTAAAGGTCATCTGTTTTTCAACCCATTCCAATGGATTTACACACATTAACCTCAATTTGCCGTTCTGCTGTCGGAGCCGATTTCCAACACATTGAATGTACTGTTGTATTCATGGCCATAAGAAAAAAATTCTTTAATAACTGAGGAACAACAAAATTCCACACGATTTAGTTTTTAGATTTTATAAATTGGCAAAATAGGCATTAGAAATAAAAACACGTCAATTATTAGTCTACTTTTGCATTCCTAAACACATTGTGATCATCACAAACAAACCTTTGCTTATGTTTTTTTTGTTACTTACCATGCTTACATAACCTGTGCACGTTTTATCGTGATAAATAGCATTTTGCTCAAATAACCTTGGTACACAAGTAGCAACATGTTTTTGAATACAATAGTCGCAGATTTCGTTTTACAAGAAAAGAATTCAAATAAGCTTAGTGGAATGACAGATCCCTGTTTTGTAGCAAACACCGCAGTAATTTAGTTCGCCTGGCATTTTTGTAACCAGACCCAATCATGTGTAATGGACACAACAGATACTAAATTTTCCTTTTCTTGAGGTTTTCTTGTCTTTGTGAAAGTTTTAAAATAACACAATTGGAGAAGTGCCCATTCGGCTTTCCATTGAACTCAAAGCTAAAAGATCACACAGATCCATTTAATTGCTTTACTTTCGCTACTTAAACGATGACTTGAATCTTAAATTTTCATAAAGATCCATTATATCGCTTTCTTAAAATCTGTGTCATTTACATGCTTAACCCCCGACACAATGAATATGCAACAGGTAACAACCTTTAGAAATCATTAGAATCAGTCAGCTTAGATTTATTGTTAGATATTATGAAATATATATTTTGTTCAGATCCAGCACTTCCTTGCTGTTCTTAGTAGTCATTTATCAATGCACATGATTGGCAGCCACGAATTTATCTGATGTACCGATAATCACTACTTGTATGATAATCACTACTGTGTACAAAGGCCGTAATTTCCAAAAGGGTGTTTTAGCCCGCAATTTTAATCTCAACGAGCGTTTAATATGTGATTAAACGTAATCGCTTAAGTAAACGCCAATTCCGAAAGGACGTTTTAAATTTAAACGTATTTTTAACTTCGCCAAAATTCGTCGAAATTTAAATAGGTACGGCTAGTTTAAGAAGTGGTTTTCAGTGTGTGTGTTTTTCGTCAAGTGCACTGCTCATTGCACAGGCCATGTTTGGACAACAGCAATTAACCTAAGGGCAAACGCTAGCCGCAATGCGCGAACCGGGAATTTTTAGATCCCGGAAGTGGATGTATTGAAACGTACAAACAAGGCAAAATTAATCGCAAATTATTATTGGTTGAAGCACGATCGAACAGAAGGTTGAAAAATTAGAAACAATACCTGTTTAGCTGTGTGCAAATTTAAGTATACGGCGAAGTTGGGAGGTGAAATAAAAAGAAAAGAAATGTTTTTATACCAATGTATTACATTTGAAAAAATGTGTCCGAAAAAAGTGCAAAATTTTTCGTCGTTCAATTTTGAACAGAAAAATCGGCAAATCTCAAAGCCCATTTTTGGAAATTTTGGGCTTCAAAATATAGACTACAAGCTTACTATTGTGCGTTAAACGTCAAACCTTCGTGCAACATTAAGCTTTGCATTTTTTAATGAGAAGTTCTGGATCAAATTTTGATGATGGCCGATTCTGCCATGCATTGTAAAGTGCAACACGGCCAGGGCTATATGTGTTATACGGAACTGCCTGTCATCGGCCATTTCCCGCTATCTAACTGCTGATGATGGAATTGATAACTGACTCCGAGGGCATTTTGTACATATCCAAAATGGGGAAATCATCAAAAGCCCAGTTTTGGCTAACCGGGGTTGGCTTGAATGTTTAATTAGGTCATGGCTTAGCCTCCACTTCCAAGTATAAAAACTTTTAAGTTTAAAAAGTTTTTTCTTTTAAATAAGCCCTGTAGCTTCTAGTCTGTCGATTGGAACTTCATGTCCTAGGCTATAGTACGCATAGTGATACTCCCAATACATAGTTTTAACAACAGGACTATAGTCCAATCCATGGCCAGGGTCCAATTCTATTGAGTCCTATTATGTTTGGGGGGGGGGGGGGGGCAGTTAACTATGGTAACAGGGACCCTTTACTCTGTCCTGGCGTGGCCTGGGATTGCCCCACAGTGATCATCGTTGAAGTAAAAAAGTGAATCTGTGTAACCTCAATCATTGGGTGGTTGCCAGTCAACCTGGGTCCTAAAACAACGGCCACACCACCCATCCAGGCTAATTATTGAACAGGAATTCTAGAGCTGAATGCAACTAGCTAGTAGTAGGTTATTAGTTAATCAGTGTATACTAAGCTAACATTTAAGGGCGGATGTATATCTAGGTGGCTTAGTGTAAAACGCGGAAGCAAAAGCGCTAGTAGTCAGCCAGCCATCAACGATAATTTGCATGCGCATGTATTTGTATTTTGTGAGGTTGCCAAATTCAGCCTCCCAGCCCATGTTTATTTTCCGTGTGAGGCTTGCCATTTCACTATAGCCGTTTGCGCGTTCACTTTTCACACGAGACCGTCCAGAGGCGGATGCTACTATGTATAGGGTTTATAGCCTCATCGCATACTATGCTCACACCCGTGCCGGGCTAATTTACTAGCCTAGGCTGGTAAACATGATGTTAACTAAAAAACTTCCGGGTGCCAGGTCGGATGTTCCGACGTGTCCATTTGTCCCGAACGGTTTTTGTTTCCGAAAGGTTTATCAACTTCTCTCCGAAAGTCTTTATTCCGAAAGGTATTTACTACTTACCGAAAGGTCTATACTCCGAACGTCCATTTCTGTTCTTCTCCGATGGGTAAATTAAAATCCGAACGGCCAATTGGTCTAAAGGTCATTATTCCCGAATAATCTAAAAAAGGGTATTCTTCCGAAAGGTTTTTTATCCCGAAGGGTCAGTTACTACATCCAAAGGTCTGTTTCTTTTTGTTTTCATCTCCGGATTTTCGGAATATCGACCTTTCGAATAAAAACCTTTCTGAGTAAAAAACTACTTTATTTATTTCACATAGGACTTTTACCTCTTAAGGTCATTTACGGTTTTTCAGAATTTTTATGACATCCATTTTTAAAGTTAAAGGGATAACCCGATTTATATGTGAATAACGTTTCAATCTTGAAAGAATGACATTTCACCCAAACACCCCATCTCATTTGAGTTTTTGCGCCGATATTCAAGCCGTTTTGATGTGAGACTTAAAAAACGTGATTTTAATATGTAAAATTAAATATTGGTCGCCCAAAATAGGGCACGTTTTCGCGCGTAACATCCAAAACCAAACATCATTTAGCCCTAGGATTTCACAGGGTAAATGAGAAAAAAACTTTCTTCAGATACCAAAATTTTGACCACTTCCGAAAAAATCTATTGCCTTTTATTTAACTTTAAAATTAAACTGCTTATAGTCCTGGACCATAACATCGGACCAGAATCTCACACGTGCGGTTTGCGCACCTGTAGGTCCCACTCTTGTTATGTCCATTTCTTAAATACAGTTTGTGCAAAGTTGCACTATACCCTTCGTGCCTGCATTTTGTTTACTGTACGTTAGGTGCGTTAACGGGATATATATAGTATGATGTGATGCGGTGTGGGTACGGAGATGTGATGTTATTGTGTCACATGCAGGCTTTAGGCTCTGTATGTTTGTTATCATTGCATCACATCCTCTTTAGCAAGAGCACATATTCAAATACAGTTCTTTTCTACTTTTTTCTGTGGGTCTTTTAGGCGATAATCCATTCCTTTTGTACTTCTCTATGTAATGCTGTCCAGTGTGCTAATACCCGCAGTGTTATTGGGTATTTATTATACTACATGTACCAGTAGTAATCACTACTTGGTCCAATACAATCAAGAGACTATATATTTAAAGGTCCATGGCCCGCTCGCTAATAGCCTCAAAAATGTTGCTCAAAATGTTGGTGCCAGAAGAAAGCTATAATTTTTCTCATTTACCCTGTGAAATCTTAGGGCTAAATGATGTTTGGTTTGAGAGTTAAGAGCGAAAGTGTACTCCATTTTGGTCGACCAGTATTAGTATTACACAGTGTTTTAACAAAATCACGTTTCCAGCTGTCACATGAAAACAGATTGAACTAGACGCCACAGTTGTGTTTAGCAAACACCGGTATATTCGCATGTGGCATGCAGAAGCCGTTGGACTCTGGGGCCGAGATATATCCAAAACGCACATCAGAGAGCCCAAGGGCTATAAGCCCACCAACTTTGGCCTATGAAGCTTCTCTGGTTCTTGAGTTATGAGTGGCCCCTACATATTAACATTTGGCGCCCTGTAGCCCTTGAACTTTGACCTCTGGGATCGAGATACCAGAAAGTAACATTTGAGACCCAGGGCTATCAGTACACCAAGGTTGGGCTCTAAGGCTGCTTTTTGTTCTTGACTTATGGGCGGCCCCCTACATTTAAACTTTTGGCCCCTGTAGCCCTTGAACTTTGACCTCTGGGATCGAGATACCCAAAAGGCACATCAGGGATCAAAGGGCTATCAGCCTGTAAAATTTGGGCTCTGTGGCTGCTGTGGTTCTTGTGTTATAGGTGTTCCTAGATTTTAACATTTGGCCCCTTGTAGCCCTTGACCTTTGACCTCTGAGGTCGAGATACCCAAAAGGCACATCAGGGGCCCAGGGGCTATAAGCCTACCAAGTTTGGGCCCCGAGGCTGCTATGATTCTTTAGTTATGAGTGTCCGTTTGAAGCGTCTTAAGAAGGAGGAGGAAACTTAACAGCACGAGCACAATATATTCGCATGTTATACATGCGAATATAAATATCGGCGCGAAACTCTACAGATGGGGTTTTTGGGCGAAGGCCATTCTATCAAGATAAAAACTTAATATACTTAAATCGGACCATCCCCCTTTAAGGTGTAAAAGTTCCAGGTATGTTTCCAAGTCAATTTTTAGTTACTAGTCTACATTTCCATTTCCACCGGACACAACGCTTCGGTGCCCGAGTGCATTTATTTATGCATATAGGCCCTTGGCCCTTAGCAAAACATGATACATTAACTTGGCGATGCATGAGAATATAATTAAACAATTTGTTATGATGCACTATAATACATATAATATCAAGAAAATTCAAGACCTTCACGGGCTTTCATTGCATAATAGACATATTGAGATAGCCCAGTAATAATAGATACTTTAGAGGAAGACATGAGAGAGTTGAACTTTTGAATACTGGGATGAGACCTGTAGTAAGTAGGAATATATTTAGTACGGAGATCATTAAAGAACCTGCAAATACAAAATACAACATTTCCATCCTTATACAGGTCACATACCCGATCTTGCGCATCTATTTTATGTCGTCTCCCTGTTTCTATTTTTAAAACATGACAAGAACATCTCAATTTAGATAAATATCGCCTATGACAATTATTTTTAACAACAAGGATATATTTCTCTGGTGTCAACTGACTCTTATAGTTACAATAAGATCTTAATTTGTCAGTTGTTTTTACGTCTGCGAACCAGTTCTGTTGTGCAGTATCGTAAACTCTTTGTTTGAAGATATCAATAAACTGTGCTTCATTACCGACACCGTGATTAAATCAGACATGGCCAAAGCCGTACTTAAAAAAGATATTTTTGAGATATGTTGCCCAAGTTATTGAGCCTCTTTCATCCAAGTAAAATATCATTGAATAGCATTTCTTAGGGTAACGATAACCATCCATATTTATAAGTTGAAACCAAAATTTTACACAGCGAATAACTTGATACACAAAGATGGGATATCTACCACATTCACCAAGAGCTGCATTATTTGTAGTATTTTGTGAGACCTGCAAAAATGTTTACAGGCTTTATAATGGACCTTTTCAATGCAATCATAATGTTTGTAACCCCATATTTCTGACCCATATAGCAGAGTTGGTAATATCATTGTATCAAATATTTTAAAGTATGAGTCAAAAGGCAAATGACCAATTTTTCATAGATAGCCTGGGTATATTCAAAGCTTTTGTTGCTTGATCAGCCAGTGCTTTTGTGGCTTTCCCCCAGGCATTTCCTGTAGATAGTTGAAGGCCCAGGTATTTATATGATGAAACAATTTCAATAGGGTTATTATAATAATGCAATGTCTCATCACTCG
>JAMKCH010009683.1:0-29606 GCA_023653785.1 Ophioderma brevispina | reverse complement strand
ACAAGCTACAATATGCTTATTCACCAAGGACTCGGTTCAGCGAACTGTGATTATCTGCCTTAGCATGATCTGACCTTAACAAATTTAGAATAAACCTCTGGTGCTCTAATTTGCTTATGATATTTAGCACACACAAGGTCAATTCATGTTAATTCATATACATAAGTTCTGCTTACTGAACCTGTTATCTCATGTGAGTGTAAGAAGGTCATAAGTGCAATAGCTGCCACATGATATATCGTGTGCTGCTAGGTATTAGAATGACTTAATAATTTACCTTTCCCGAGTCAGTGGCTCTTGAAATCGTTCTTCAGGGGACTGTGTTGCCTGAAGAACCATTTCAAGAGCCACTGACCAAAGATTTGGCATAATAGAATGCTTGATGGGAATTTCTGACAAATGGCAGCTATTGCCCTTATGACTTTCTTGCTCTCCACGGCGATCTGGATTACTGGGTGTGCTGCACTTAAACCCATGGGCAATACCGACCAATTTGATTGGTTATTCATACGATTATATGATGTAACTAACCAATCGAGACATGGTAAGAAACCTTAAAAGTGCATACAGATGTAAGGTCTATTTTGATTGGTTACTCAGCAGGGTATGTCATGCTATATCATGTAATGAGCCAATCAGAGATAGTGGTAGACTAGTAGTCCTTGGAAGGTTAAAAACCTATACTGGTATTCTCAAAGGGAGTCTAACTTTAAACCCAGGTAACAGCGGCTCAGAAGACCTTCCCAAGTACCTTTTCGCCTACAAGTTCGTTTTTCCGTGCCGCCGGGAACCTCTCATAGCAATAACACGTAATCGTACTTCCACACAACAACGTTCCTTGTAGATTATGGAGAGCTGCGCTTAAGTTTAGCGGTTTCAATTTCTAACGGATAGTTTATGAACGATCAAGAAATGATTGCTATGCGCCAATTTTTTTAAAGAGTATTTTCCATATTTATTACTCATCTTGAGAAATTCTTGAAACCAGCCAAAACCAACTATTATCACTGTAGGGCATTTATAACGTATGATTGAGCGAATAGGAATTGGGTGCAACGTCCGCTAGCGGTATGATTAGTACAGCGGCGCGTAATACGAGACTACGTACATGAATACGTCACAAGCCCGTATCAGCTTTGTGTTGACAATTCGAATCGTACTTTCGTAATACTTTTCGCCACATGATTCCCTACCTCTAAAGATAAATTTCTAGTAATTACAAGTTTCAGTAAATCTATCCAGCATTTTTACTTATTTGTAAGCTGTTTTTTGGGACATTTGGTAAGAACTCGATAAAAAAACTGCATGAGAATGGACGGTAACCGGGGAGTCCAGGAAGTTGAGACTGAGTCTAGGCAAGGATGTATATATGATTTGTACCATCGTGTCTAGGCATATCGGACTTAATGTTTTGTTTTCTTTGAATAAAAAGGGTCTTAAATTCAGGTGCAGTACTACTTAACATTGACTTCGTGTACCGTTCATGGCACTGTACGCTGTAGCGTAGCCTAGACTAGGGCATGTGTACCCTCGACTGTAAGTTACCTCCACGGTGACGAACTAAGAAATGGGTCATTTCGGACTTTACCGGTCGATAATATGGTTTGCGCGCAAAGGATTATGGGGGCTGACTTCCGCGCTGCTGTTGACCCAGGTTTAAACCAGGGTTAGTCCTATGTGAATAGACCTTTTTCCCTTTCAACAAACTCTAAAAGTGTGTTGTAAGGGGTGAAAAAATCATGGATGAGCTATAGCTGAACTAATAATTTCTTGGTTACTAAGTACGACTGCTCCCCACCCCCCACCTGCTGCCAAAACGGCGTACCGCTGGGTTGCATATAGACGCAGTTTACGCAACAAACAACACGCGCGTGTGCCATGGCCAAGAAATTATTACTCAAACTATAGAAGGGCCCATCCATGAGGAATTTTCTCACCTGTTACCATTTAACTTTCACAGTACTATGAAAGGAAAAGGTCCACCTTGTAGGACTAACTCTGTTTAAACCCGGGTCTAAAATTAGACTCCCTTTGAGAAAACCAGCCTAAGGTCGGTATGCACAAAAGAGTTAGACCGGGTCTCAGTCCCACCAGAAAAGACATTTTCCTTTGCATTGACATTAGGTATTTTGTATTTATTTTGAAATTTGCATTTTAATCTTTGAAATTTGCTAGTTACTTTTTGTGCATACAGGCCTTAGAGTTTTGTCTTTATTTATTCACAATGTAAATAATGTTATCAAAGATCTGTATAATCATGGGCAACATTTAGTTATCCAATACACAACAAAGTAAGTTACCAACTCATTTTTCATTTTCACAATATTTAGCCAGAGGGTGTTTTGAACCAATCCCATAATGCATTGCAATGTGCTTGTACTGTAGTGTACTAAACACATGCTAGTACTTAGGGATCAAAAGTGTTAACATTTCATGATCATGATAAAATTACCTAAGTACTAGTGTTTTGTGAACAAAAATGAGTGAAAGTTAGGGTGTGTATGTGTTAAGAATATGCTTTTTGTGGGATCACATGACTTATTGAGATGAAATTTCCCCAAACCGATGCATTATGGGATGGACTCATACCCTCTGGGGTCCCACATTGATAAAAAAAACATTGGTTTTAGGATAAAAAAGTAATT
This sequence comes from Ophioderma brevispina, assembly GCA_023653785.1. Classification (NCBI taxonomy): domain Eukaryota; kingdom Metazoa; phylum Echinodermata; class Ophiuroidea; order Amphilepidida; family Ophiodermatidae; genus Ophioderma; species Ophioderma brevispina. Next base: position 26,961 of record JAMKCH010009683.1, on the reverse strand, counting down.
TAAAAAAAAACTTGGGCTTTATATCTTAAAAATATTATTCAGTAATTAATTTTATTAATAAAAAATTGAAACTTTAATCTGTAAGTTAATTATAAACACTAAAAAATGCACATTTGCTTTTCATAGTTTGATAAATATGGCTGCATAGCTTTTTAATTTGATTACTATCAACTGAAAGACACTAGAAATTCTGGAATGAATAATGCAAGATTTTGAAAACAAGCTATTGCTATGCCCACCAACATTTTTGGCCTTGTGTTGAAACTGATTTTAGTACCAAGAGGTTGTGGGCCGCCAGCATAGCTGGCTGTACCACTTAGCAATCTGTTGTGTGTGTGTTTTTTTTTTGTGTGTGTGAGGGTGTGTGTGTGACTAAAATGTTAATTTTTTTTTTTTAATTCACCTCAATTGAAAAGTTGAAGTTCAATTGGATCCAAACTCATATCATAGGTGCAACATGGGATCCCTCATATGTTGATGAAGTCAAAGGTCACATAACAAGGTCAAGGTCATATGAGGTCGAGTTGAAATAGGCTGGCGGCCCACAGCTTATAATTCTGTGAATATAGCGAGCGTGCAAGCCGAGAACTGCAAAATTCTAGTTTCACTTTCATTATGAAATAGAATTAGTTATATTTTCTTTCAATTTTGGGATGTTTTGTACATGACATTAGTATTTTATTCTCATTGTATTTTAAAAGTTAAATGACTATCAACCAAACCTTTAGTGTTTTTCGAGTTAGAGGGAGACGTCACCATGTGTGTTAGGTTTTGCACTCTAGAAACACACACGCTGACTTTGGAAGTGTAGCATTTATGTTCATGCAAATAAAGGCTGCACAATCAAAATGCCAGAACAAATGCAGAGTAGCGTCGTTATCTTCTAACTTGAGACTGAACGGAGTATAGCAATTTTATCACTTTTTTATACTTGGTAATCACTCGTATATCTAACCTTCATATACAAACAATAATGTACATGCGAGATGGAAATTATTTTTATTCGTAAAATCTTTTGTTGAGTTGTGATAGTCTGCTAGCTCAGAGGAAAAAGCATTACTCTTTATCAAAATATATTTATTTGCTTTGTATTTTTTTTAAAGCAAGGATTAGTTGTGTATTAAAAAGGGGTAATTGAGATAAGCTATCTCAGTAAATGTATAGCATTTACAAACTCACAGGACCAAAGATCTCAAAATATTGTTGAGTTGCCTTTTTGTGAACATTCTGCGTTAGTTCAATTTAGTTGATAATCTGCCCACCCCATTTCTCAGTAATTGCTAAGAAGGTGCACTCAAAGTTATACAATTTAGGCTCATTTGGCCAATTTTCAGAAACCACCCATTCCCCAATTCAATAGACCTTTTCAAATGAACATCGGAAACATTCGGAGCAAAGTGCAATGTGCGCAAGTGTCCTTATACGCTCGCGTGCATTCACAAGCGCTTGCCAGTGACGCATTATGCAAAGCCGAATGCGCGTAAGCGCTGACCCGTTAGGACGCTTACCCGGGGTCGTCATGTTCGGTAAACTTCATTTTGAAAAGGTCTATTGAGGGCTTCCCAACCCAAAATGGAAGGCCAACTTTCCCGACTAGAGGTGATCATCAATGCTATTCATAATTTGTGTAAATAACCATATAAATAGTGAAGATCTTGTCTCTACATGTAAATAATGAATATAGTGACCACACATTATAATATTGTATATAACCACAAGATAATGCATCTACCCTTATCTGAGAAAGCAAATTGCCTTTTCCCCACCCAGATTTTTGGAGGATATCTCTTTTTCTAATTTCAAATAGTAAAATGTATTGCACCAGGGCTTGAAAAAATGTAAATTTCCTGGGAAGATAGTCGCATTTCTCACAGATTTCCCACTATATCTTATGTATAAATTTCCCTCCAAATGGCCAACTTTCCTGAGAAGGAGCTTCCCAAATTCTTCACTTTTTCAAGCCATTGTTATGCACAAAGAGATACCATTTTTCAGGTTTTAAATTATGGTCCAAATTTCTGTGTTATCTATTTCAGTCTGTTTTGGGGATTTACATCCCAAATTCAGTTTTTTCCACATTTTCATGTGGCATCTTAGCTGTCAAATAGGCAGAAATGCTTGCAATACTAATGTGAAAGATGCAGTGTAATCTATGGAAAGCCCCACGTAAGAGTTTTTGCCCAACTGACATTAGTGGGTAACGTCTCATTTCCATGGCTTAATTCAGTAGCTTTCATTCACCAATGTATTTAGAAAATTTAGGTAGGTATGATACCCAGAACATAAGAGGTCAGTTCATGTAAATCAGTAAACATTCATAGTTCACTATAGTTCATGTCTCTACCTCTGTGCAGTGATGTCAGCGCGAGATTTGTTGGTTGCAAGAGTAAATCGCTCGCGCTGACTTGAAGCGACGGCACTTTTACGCGCACGCACAAAGACGGCATTTCTTAACGCGGGCGTAAATGTTATGACATCACTGCACAGAGGTAGAGACACGAACTATAAATGAGACCTTTGTGGATGATATTGTAGTTTATAGTATGCTATCGCATCCCCCTGGGTTTTGGATATATGATACCCACACCACACAAGGTCAATTCATATCAATACATGTACAAGTGCAACCCACTGAACTGTGTCCTTGGTGGATGAGCATATTGTAGCTCATAGTGTGACCCTTGCCCAAATTAATTTATCTGAAGTAACATGTTTTTAATCATAAATTCCAGTCCTGTGATTTTTCCAATAATCCCATCTGGGTGAAAACTGTAGATGCCCATATATGTACATGACTTTTTATTCAACATTGCCAAATAAGGCTAAATAATGTAGTTGACTGGGCTTCACAGGCTATACCAAAAATGTGGTTGGTCAAATTTTTTTATTATTTGATAGTAAACATTTTTGTCACAGAAAATACTGTAGTCCATTTATCTTCCTTGATTTCAATGTGTTCAGACAGATGTTTTGCGTGTGCATTTTTGCACCGCCCGTGGGCATGCCAGTGATTTGAATCAACGGCCGCATATTAAAGACACTATCAGTGATTCACCCAAAAGTCAAATTATTTGAAATTTGCAGAAATAGTTTAAAAGTGAAAGATAAGTCTGTAGAATTATCGTAAGTTATTTTTTACAACTGAAAAATTGAAAGAAAAAGAAGCAAACAGCGGTGTTCAAAGATATGAATCCCCATTCAATTATGTGTTGCAGAAAGTGTCCGTACGGACAGTAATGACTAAAATACCCGATTTTGTTCTTATTAGGTTGCTTTCAGTCTTGGCACTTGTATGGTATGTTACGATACCTATACCTGTTACAGACATGCACAAATCTGATTTTTGGTGATATTTTTATTTTCTGATTCAGTAAATCACTGATAGTGCCTTTAATGCTGCGATCACTACATAACACATTGGCATCACTAACTCAAGGAAGGTAAAAGCGCTATAAATCTTAGGATTTGGCACACATTTTTGTGCAATTTTTCCTGTTTTAACATCCAAATTCAAAAATGCGCTTTATCAGTTAAGACTCCGCCACTTTCTTGCAGTTGGTCAGGTGTGGCCAATTCAACTTAATTACTTGTGAGCCTAATTCTGCAATTCAACTTAATTATGAGACTAATTTATTCTGTTAGACACAATACAACAACCATTGTTGCAGTACCTTCAAGGTCTGCTGAGATTACAGTGTGTCAATTTTGTGTGTTTAAATTAAAACATTGTCACCAAAACTACTCATTTTCAAAGTGTTCATTGTGTTGGATTTGTTATGATATAATCACTTCTGCATAGTACATCAGCCCATGGGAAACCATGAAAGCTGAGTGTGGGAAACTTAAAGGCACTATCAGTGATTTGCTAAATCAGAAAATTGAAAAAAAATCAAAAATCAGATTTTTGCATGTATAAAGCAAGTACAGGTATCCTAACATTACCCTGCAAATGATAAAACCAGAAGCAACCTAATAAGAACAAAATCAGACATTTAGGTCATTACTGTCCGTACGGACACTTTCTACAACATGTAATTGAATGGAGAATCGTATCTTGGAACAGTTTTCTTCCTTTTCTGTCAATTCTTCAGTTGGAAAAAGTAACTTATGAAATTCTACAGACTTATCCTTCACTTTTAAGCTATTCCTGCAAATTTAAAATATTTTGACTCTTTCTGATAAATCACTGATAGTGTCTTTAATAAAATTGTGGATTTACGGCATTGGTCTGTAATAAATACCCCTCCCCCATGTTCTCTATTTTTTTTTAACCAAATGTTTGTATTCAAATAAACACTGATAATTTTAATCAAGATTGCAAAATTGACAGCAGATTGATATGCTCCAACTCGCCCAGAACATTGTCAAATCAAAATACCTTTTGATTTGACAAAACAAAATGGTGATTAGATGTCAAAGTATGTCGCCATTGATAATCACCACTTCTAAAAAATGCTCCAAAAATAAGAGACGATTTGCTTGGAGTCAAACAGCTGTGACGTGTTAAACGGAACTTTGTAGCAGGCCTGCATGTTATTTTTGTAGTGGATACAGCCATTGTTGTTGAGCTTGTTCATACGTACCTTTTTGTTCATGAAGCATCATCGTCTTAAAGCTGTTACCAGACAGTGCTAGCTACGTTTGCAGTGGAAATTATAACTGAATACTTACAATACATGCCCCTTTTTAAAACATTCATGACCCTGCCCAGGGTATTTATTACAGACAATACATTTTATTATTCCCCTGGCTTGAAAAGCAGAGGATTTTGTGAGGGTGCACTTGTCTGTATGTATGTGCGTGTTTCAGTTTGGTTAGGTTTTTGTTTTTCACGTCTTGTTCGAAAAGTTAAAGGGATAAGCAGTGATAATACAAGAGAATTAACAAATGTGAAAATGCATTTTTTAGGTTGTAAATCAAATATAAGTATGTACAATTCCATGTAACTACTTAAATGTAGAACCAAAAGCATCAAATAGTGAAAAATTTGAGGAAATTTGGCATACCGTCTCTCGCAAATAGACATACAGCGACGGCATCTCAAAATCTACACTAAACAGCACCAGTACACAATAAACAAAGATCAATAATGTTTGTGTTTGAAGTCACACTGTACAGGTCATGGTGCACAATATTACCCTTGTAAATCTGAGATATTCACGGGGAAAGGCTTTTTTGATCTCAAGTTTGAATTTTGATACACACGTATAGAAATTACAGAATCGGATTAAAAGTACCGCCTTGTCTTTAATACATGGATTTCAAGCCAAGCACTTGCAGGTTTTATTAGCACATCCATGCCAGTAACAAAAATACCAAAATACGAATTTTTATGATTTTTTTCAATGTTTCGGATCAGCAAATCGCTGCTTATCCCTTTAAGTCCAATTTTATTACAAACTTGGGGTGAAGGAAGTCTGATTACAACCTAGCTTGGGTCAAAGGTGCAATATGGGTGCCTTCATATTTTGTTGAGGTCAAAGGTCATCTGCGGTCATGTTCCACTTTTGGTTAGGCTTTCATTTTTCGGAAACTGCTACATTTCGGTTTTATATGAGAACATTTTATTGAATTTTGATGCACTGCAACTGACAACTGTGCCAACTAACCAACTTGTTTATACTACCATCTTGCCAGGGGAATCGCGCAAGTTTGCTTGCTGTATTTTGCCTTTAAAAGTTAGGGTGTATTATATGGAAACATAGAAATATATAAAAATTGCAAGTTGAACACTGAGCTATGAGACAAGGCCACTGTGTGACAACGCTGAAGATTTGCAATGTCAATCATAACCAATCTCTTGTGATTGGTTATAATAATAATATTTGAGTTACTTATGAAATACAAAAGGCAACTAAACGATTAACTCAGAAAAGAAAATGGGCTACACAGCCCAAACACGTTACCAGTGCAATTCTCTCCATGGAACATACATAAACATACAGAGATGTGAAAAGAAAGAAAAGAAGTTGGTATTAACTTGTAACAAAATACTGCTTACATAGAAACTTGAATTTTGGGAGAGAGCTGGCCTGCCGAGTGTGAAGTGGAATGTTCTCCCAAAGTCTAGGAAAGGAGACAAAGACAGAATTGTGGAAGGAATAGTCCTTGCCCGCCAATCTAGAAATATGTCTTGAGAAATAAGACTTCTGTGAAAAAAGTCCTTGAAAGATGCTGGACCAATATAATTTAACAGCTTGAAACAAAACTGCAACCGCTGAAATTTTAAATCATCTACACTCAATAGACCCAATTCAGACAACCTCTTGGTGTACTCTACATGCTCCCCAGAGGCCTGTTTCCTATACATAAGGACTCTTGTAATCCTCCTCTGAAACTTTTCAAGTCTACTAGTGTAACAAGCATTATAAGGAGCCCAAACGACTACACAGTATATGAGAAGAGGGACGACAAAAGCTTTATAGAGATTCAGAAGAGCAACCGAACCGTTAAGGTGCATTTTGTGATCCCAGCACCTTTCTGTTTATGGTTCACTAGATATCTTCAAGAAAAGGTTATTTCCAAAATTTCAGTTGATACTACATATTGATGTTACGAGCTAATAACAAATCATGCGGTGTAATTTCAAATTCTGTTCATTCGGACAAGAAAATACAAAATTACAAATTTCTTCCAGAGTAGATTGAATTTGCATGTAAGATTAAGCACACATACTATATTTTGGTTAAGATTTTTTTTCAATTTTTGTATTTTGTCTCTCTAAATGGACATATTACAATGCACCTTGGCATATGGGGGACTGTGTATGAACTCTTGATCTTTACCATCATTCATAATCATAATTTTGAAAAATAACCTTTTCTTGAGGATATCTAGTGAACCATAACGAGTGCATCAATGATGCAGTAATCCATCAATTGGGATGGTTAGGGAATGCGTAGTTGTGGGGTCATAGGTCATGTAGGGTCGTCACAGGTCAATCGACAAATAGCCCATGGGTCTTGGCCAGTGGTTATCTTGAGCAAGTTTGGTGGCTATACAACTTAACTTGGAAGAATGTTTTGATATTTTGGGGTCAAAGGTCAAGTAGGGTCATTGGAGGTCCAAAGGGCATATGGGCCATAAGAGGGCATTCTGTGAAGAGTTCTGGACCGGTGGTTTCTCTTTAATATTATTTTACTAGGCGGTCCTTGGATTTGGATATCACCGGGTGTTTGGCGATCAAAAAACCTGGATGGAATGACCCCTCGGGTTTGCGGGTCCTTTGGACCTTATGACCCCTTGATGAACCCCTGTCATGACCTTTAAAATTTTCGTCATCAACAATCGACCCCACCACGTTTGCTTGGATAACACCAAAGTTTTACCCCATTTGACCTTCGACTTGAATGACCCCTGATCACCCTTGTGGTGACTAACTCTACCACCCTACCAAAAACTCATATCCACACGCCAAAGCATGGGCCAACGTTACCCAATAACGACCAATGGATGACCTTTGACCCCAAATGACCCCTCGAAAACATGACCACAAAACTCGTACGGCTGAAACTCTACCACCATACAAAACGCATATCCATACGTCAAAGCACGGCAAGTACCCGATAACGACCCCTCAATCGTGGAACACAAAACCGCGTACGTCGGAGCTCTACCAAAACATAAAAATTATCAGTATGTAAAAGGACGGTGAAAACACATAGCCGGACAACCCACAAGCCCACAAAGTTGATTTTTAGTAATATGGATTTTGACCAAAGGGGTCAAAAGGTCACATAGGGCCATTAGAGGTCAAAAGGCACATGGGTCATCGTAGGTTAATTCTGCCTACCAGTAAGAGTCCTGGAACAGTGGTTCCTTTAGTGTCATAGCATTTTAGTTTCAGAGTGGTTTATTATGTAGATGACAAAATTGGTCCAAAAGCCATATAGGTCATTAGAGGCCACTCATATATACTCAATTATGAGAATTGGGTCAGTGGTTTCTTTTGACTACGTGTGAAGGTAATAAGCCAGATGTACACTAAACAGTTTACGTTCACACTCCAGGTTCCCAAGGCAATGCCTTACAATGATCTATAATGCAGAAAGTGAATAACAATCGGATTATGCATCTCTTTTACAGCAATACATGACGCGGGGTGCACAAGTAATAAGGATAGCAGAGGGGTCATGACATACTGGTACAGAGAAAAAAAAATGTCGGGTTAGGTTTAAAAAAAAAAAAATCTCTATTAATTTTCGTGTTTCGGCCACGTTGAGGGAATATCCTCGATCAAAAATAGAGGATTATTATGACAAATTCAGCTGATCTTATTGAACATTTTAGGATATCCTAGTCAAATGTAATGAATTTCTGGCAGAGTTTACAAAGATTTCCCTTAGTTAGTATTGATATGCTTACCGGCACTTATTTCAACATTTCCGCTTTTCAACGAAGGGACATTAAAAGGTAAAAAAGTCGAATGTTAGGCCAATTCATGTAGTGGAGCACCGTCGACACAAAATCTAAAACCCGTCAAAAGTAAGGCAAGAGTGTTTGTCGTCCCACTCGCAAAAGACTATAGTATCCCAGTGTAAGGGTTATTAAAAATATTCAATTAGGCCCAACGCTGTCGCCAAAAAGTGAATACCCTCTTTTGTTTTCATATTTTAGGATCGAATATTTTATCTAGAAAAAATAATATATAAAGTGCCTTCAACTTTCAAGGACCACCTTATGAAATACCAGAAACCTGGCTTTCAACAGTTCAAGGTGCGTTAAACGGTCAACGTAGTGGACCATCATTTTAGAGGAATAGCCACGCTGGGCATGGTATACAATGTCGACCAGCATGTCCATTGTATCGAAAAACAGCCAACAAGACCTTAATGACAACCAGACTAAGGTTTCTCAGAATACACCAAAATTGTTTCTCACAAAGACCGACAAAAATATAACCAATATACAAAACTAAAAATTCTAAACTTTGCCGTCGAAAACAAACCAACCAACTTTTCATCATCCGATACCATAAAACAATGCATATCGGTTAAAATGCATAAGGGGAAAAAAGGCTTGCCTTCTGGACAAAGACGATACCACGATACCAAACTTGCTAAGGTACGGACGTAATATTTTTGAAGTTTTGCTTCACTAAAGTAGGCAAAGTGTACTTTTGCTTTAAATTCTTTGAGACTTGGTTGCCAAAATACCCGAGTATTAACAGAACTCAAGTCTGATCTCAAGTAAAACAACTTCTTTGTGTCATATCTATAGAGTAGGGTGACCTTCAGCCAGGAAAATTTGTTTACACTAAAAATCAACTGTCCCAAAAAGTCAAAATGAACCGAATGGGTTTGACCTCGTCCCTGGTAAGCCCTGGTAGATATGGTACCACGATCACCATTTCATTTTCGCCCCAAGAACCCCACTAGAACGGTTAAATAGGGGAACACATTAAACCACACGCAGTAAGAAAGACGACAATCGCGGCATCAAATGATGCCAAAAACTGACAAAAGATATCAAAAAGTTACCAAAAACTGCCTCCCGTCACTAAAATTCCAAAAAATAAAACCTACGGAGAAAGGCCCATTACCTCCAAAAACAAATCGCCGAATTTTCGGGGAAAACGGACATAAAACGGCCGTGACTAGTTCGCAAATAAGAGCCGAAATATTAAACACGCCCCTCTCGATGGCAATAATCCAACAATTCAATGAATTGATGGATGAAAAAGGAGGTGCTAGGTCGTGAAATGCAACTTTGATTACGATTAAAACCAATATGTAGATTCAAAAAGACATTTGAAAATGACAGGAATAGCTTATAGGTGAAGGATAAATTTGTAGAATTCCCATGGGTTTCTTTCTGCCAACTGAAAAAATTACAGAACGGATGAAAACGGTAGTGTTCCAACAAGGAGACCTCCATCAGTTATGTGTTGTAATGACTAAAACTACAGATCTGTCCTTATTAGGTTGCTTTCAGACCAAGCACTGGTAGAGTATGTTAGGATATAGCAATACTTGTTTAAGATGTGCAAAAATCTGAATTTTGATTTCTGTCAATTTTCTGCATCAAGTGGAGAATCCAATCTATCATATTGCAATAAAAATACTGAATACATTGAATCTGACATAGAGGCTTGCACATTTTATGACATTTGGCAATTTAGCTGTAGATATTCAGAAGGAGAAAGGTTGAAAAGAGTGGAAATAAGGTCCAGGGTCCGAGCGCTAAATAGCCTCGTCCCCAGGGAACCCCAGATTTTACCGGAAGGGTTCACGATTTTGGGTCAGAAGAAAGCTACAATTTTTCTCATTACCCCTGTGAATTTAGGGCTAAAGGATATTTGTTGAGTTATGAGCGAGAATGTGCCCTATTGTTGTTCAAACAATATGAAGTGTACACAGACTCTATGGAATTACAAAATCACATTTAGTCTCACTTAAAAAACTGGTTGAAATATCGGCACAAAACTTTACAGATGGGGTGAAGGCAATTCTACCAAGATGAAAAATGGATAGACTTAAATCGCGTATTCCCCCCTTGAAATAGGATTAACAGTGACTGAGGATGGAGATTTGCGGGGGGGGGAAAGTGTGAGATTGAAGGATCAGTGTAAAGCCCTTGATATACTGCGAGTCGCACCGAGCGATTTTCGATGTGCAACACCAGCATGCTCACAAGTAGAAATCGCTCACTGCGACTGGAAGTAGAATATGGGCTTAAAGGCGGATGGTCCGATTTGTGTGAAAATCACCATTTTTCACTTTCTCAAAAAATACACATTTGTGGGAAAAAAGATTATCATATTTGGATTCCTTGAGTCCTTTCCTTTTCAAATATGTATACTTTTATATATGTTGGAACAATAATTAAGAAGATACGGCAAAAAACAGTTCCTTTGAATTCCTGCCTTAACACCCCCCTCGGCATACGTTTGCAGAGCTATTGATGGCAATGTGTTGACTATCTGTTGACACTTGCCACAATGCGTCTTGCTGCCAAATGCTTGGGCCAATTGCAGTGAAAATCGGTCAGAAGAACCACTGACCCAAGACCCATATAGGGTGTTCACAGATTTGTGGCCTCTGACAGGCATGTGGCAGGGTTTGCATGATCGCATCACATATGTGAAACAAAAGTTGGAAGTGGATATTAAAGTGTTTGAGTGGCTTCATAAGATACAAAACTTGGTGGGTTGGGTTCCCCTTGACCTCCCGAAGACCGAGTTTGTATTGGTTAGTGGATCAAAGGTCATCGGGTCATTCAAGGTCAAAGCAGGTCATATGGGGTAAACGTTGGTGTACGGACATGAAACTTGGTGGGATTGATTGTTGATGCCGAAAATTTTAATCATCACGACAAGGTCATCAGAGATCATTTAAGGTCAAATAGGGTAAATGTTGGTGTATACAGATGAAAACTTGATGGGAGGGGTTGGACGTGTTGATGCCAACAATTTTAAGTCATGACAAGGTCAGCGGGTCATTTAAACCAGGTGATCGTGAAATCCAGGGATTGTGAATCCAGGTGATCGCAAAAAAACCCGGGGAACGCCTAGTAGTTATTAATTCCACTCAATTGAAACAATAATCCCCATGTTATTGGCATGACAGGACTGAATTTTAAAGTGACCTACGTTCAGACTTCGGAAGCAATAGTGCATTTCTCTGTCAAAGTCTGTGAGCAGTGCGATATTCAGTGGCCACAACATAAATCGCGATTGTTAAGTAAAGCCAATGGCATACATACGTTTCGATATAGCTGACACTAAAATGAGCTCAAGAAATATGCACTATACATTGGCTGTAGATTTAAAATTCAATGTTTGATGTCACTTGGGAAATTGGCAGCAATTGAATGTTTATACACTACAATGAAGGGCAATATGCTCTAGTCAGGCATCCGCGCAAATACCAGAATACCGCCACTGGCGTCACACTATTGTGAATGGATGCTCTAGCATTATTCTAATCTCGTGCCCAAGTACAAATCACATTTTCTGAATGGCTGATCAATTCGATTTCCAGACCACACTTTTACACCCTAATTACAAAATGAATAATGAGGCATTTTAAATATCATTACCAAATTGTGCTGTAATATTTATTATCACAATGTGAGTACAAAGCCAGATACAGTAAGTATAAAACAGCATGAGTCATAAAATAACACAAAAATAACCCCAAAAATAACATAGAGTAGGATGACGGGGTCCAGTTTGTGAATAGGGCCAAGGTCACATGAGGTCATGAAGGTCACGGACGTCACCAACATGCCACCCCACACCGCCTCCTTTACAAGTTACATAATCAAAGCCTTACGGAAACTCACACTGAATGCAATATATTAAGGTTAATTATTTGACCACAGACACACACCACACACAGGACAGACTATACGACCAGAGTAATCCCTAACTTCTGCAATTCTTGCAGACGACACAAAACATGAATCTTCGTTTAGTGCATGCGCACATTACACGTTTGTTTACTGCCAACATCAGCTGCATATCATGAGTTCAACATCTCCTTTGAAAAGGTTTTAACATTTTTGGGTTTTTGGTAGTGAGATGCTCACATTAATGGCTACAAGAACACCATTTTAGGCTCCCCCCCATTGCCAATTTATTTCAGGATATGCAGTGTCCATTTTACAATCTTTATTTTTTACACAGTTTTAGGGCCCCAATGATTCCAAAGGGGGGGCCCTTAAAGGTGGGAGGATGTTTCCGCCCGATCATGTTGATTTTCAGTGTATTCTCCCCACACTAAAAGCATACCACCAAAAACATCAGATTACAAATTTTGAGTTAATTGTCCCACCATTCAGATAATAAAAAACAAAAATGTGTACTGCATTGGCCCACTTGGAGAGAGTATGTGATACATAACTGTGGGATTCCCGCATAATAAGAGTTTCTTGTTCATAAAAAAAACCTTTCCTGGGCCTAACATTTCACTGGGCTATTGAAAAATATGAACATTCTTCTGATATAAAAATCTCAGTTTTTATGGAAGTAAGTAGTGTGTGCGTTGGGGGGGTGGAGAGGACTGTTGATCGGGTCACCCACCTTTCAGCATGTTGCTTCAGTGAACTTAAATCTATCCCCAAAATAAAGGCGACATCAGATTTCCTGAGGAGGGCACCCTTCAATTTCAAACATTTTTTTTTGCATATACATCATGCTTGTCCATATAGTAATCACTGTGTGAAATAACGAGATCAAATCGAATCCTTCCTATCGAAAATCACATCTTTGTTATAAAAATTCCGGAATTTGTATACACAGCATATATGGCATTGTTATACTGTGAATAAAATGTTTACTGCATAAAATGGAAAATCAGATTCATCGCTAACTTTTGAAATAAGCTTTTAGGTGGACATCTTTAGTTCTAGTGACTATTTTAATTTCTACACAAAAAATATATTTCCAAAAAAATCTCTGAGTCGGCCTTTAACAGATAAATCCAATCTTTCAATTTCTTTACTACAAATTGTTAACATGTTTGGCAAGGTACTGGGGTTCTCCCAAATGTTTATCAATCATTACAGGTTTATTACCAAGATAATTATGGCAGAAGTTATATCGTTCTTATTCATTTCACTATTATGCAAAGAAATTAGAAATTTATATTGCCTAGGTGTAGCTATAGTGCTATTATTTTCTTTCCCAGTGACGTCAGTGTGTAAGCATAGAGTCGCAGCATTAGCGCCTGACATATGTTACGCCATACATGCCACCATGAGAACCCAAAAATCGAATGAATTGTGCTGCGAACAACTCATAACAAAAGCCTTTATGGGTAGGTGTCTATTGTGATGCCACTTTAACGGCCGCTAGGGAAGTAACAGGGACCGAGTCTCCTTGAAGTTACTGGGATCGGTTTAGCGCATATAAAGGCGGCGGAAATTATAAACGCAAACTGCCGCATCGTGCCAGTTATCTCCACGGCAAAAGAGCCACGACCTTTACACACTTAAACTGGATTATTGTGTCCATAACCCGCGTACCTGTTAACCGTATGCTAATTTTAGCCATGTGACAAGCCTAAGTGAATGAACGGCCGAGTTAACTGCCACACTTGAATAAAAACGCTGCCCTAACATGCGAGTACCTTGGGTGAGCGGTGTTATTTTGGCCCATCAGGAATTCATTTACATAACATCAACCGACCGTACCTTCCCAAGGTCCAATCGATCTTGTGTGGCATACCATATAAGGAAAGCATTGGGCTTGATTGACAGAAAGTTCCAAGTACATAGGTCAAATCATTGTATATTACGGCTTCATGAAATAGAGGTCCTCCAGAGTACTTCAGACAAAAATGTAGAGTGAAGTTTACATCGCTGTGGCACGGTATTTTAAGAACGGATAGTTCTGATATGATCATGGACATGGTCTCTACATGAATAAGCACCGCATATCTCCGAATGAAATGGCACATGAAGAAAGAAAACATTTTCTAGAACGTCGTGTGAAAGTTATGTTGAATTTGAGCATAAACTTTGGCAGCAGCGATGCTAACTATAAAGCCCCTCTACTAAATTTAAATACACACTAGGCACAAGAGGTCACGCATCAATTGTGAGCGCACTGTGTATAAGGTAGAGTTTAGAAACGGACAATAAAATGCACGATGGAACGCTCGTGGTTGACATCACTGACTCGAGGAAAGGTAAGGAGTATAGGTATTATTAAATTAACTTATTTTGAGGTTTAATTTGCTTGCGTCATACCATGCTCTTGATATATTCGTACATATGTTGCATCTCACTGCGTGATGTGACCATCCTTGCTTGTGAGATTTAAAATGTGGTGACAGATTGACATCCTCGTCCCTCATCTTAAACTCAAATCAAAACTGAGGCTATTGGTCTTAGATTTTGTATCATTATCCCTGTGACATTTAAGGCCCCAGAATGTTCTTTTTGATAATGTTATGAATATCAAATGCAAGTCGACCACATTAAAGACACATCAGTGATTCCCAAAACGAGTCAAAATATTTGAAATCTGCAATAGCATAAAAGTGAAGTGAATAAGTCTGTAGACATTGTAGTAAGTTATGTTTGCCAACTGAAAAATCTACAAAAAAGGAAGAAAGAAAACAGACAGTATGTGTTCAGAGTTTTATCTCTCTAAAAAAAGGTGTTTGTAGAAGTGAACGTAACAGACAGTAATGACCTAAAATACACAATTTTGTCTTTATTAGGTGATTTGATCTTATAATTTGCAGGGGGGTGTTTGATATTGGTTTTTTATGTTATATTTTTTTGAGATACCTATATACTTGTAAACATGCAGAAATCTGATTTTTGATGATTTTTTTCGATTTTCTGATGCAAACCACAACTGTCCTATCGGCCAAATTAGTACACGTTTTGCTTTGTTTTAACTCAAAAATTTGTAATCAGATGTGTTTTTGGTGAGTGTGCTTCCATGTTGGGGGGTGAGGTTACATTTATGAAAAATCGGATCATGATTGGGTCACCCACTATTGCGATACTGTAAAGTGGAATTTTCGCGGCTACCGGCTACATTATATTTTCGCGCTTTTTTCGCGCACTTTGAGCTAGCACGAACTTAAAAACCTGACGAAATGGTTGATTTTGTGTGTAGGTCTTGTAGGATGTGAAAAAGTGAAAAGAGCGAATTTAAACACAAGGAAAAAATGTAAAATCGCTGAAACGCGAAAAAAATTACACGCTGCGGAAAATTAGCCACTTTTCAGTATACGAGAGTAGATGGAAAACGCTCAAAATAATGTGGAGTGGTGTCACATTGTGAGCATATTCAATGGCTACCAGGTTAAATTAGTAATCCTACAATTGGCAATAAAATAAATGTCAACATTTATTTATGGCGCTTTCACATGTATCAAAAGCACTTTACATTATTTCCGATACCACCTAGAATATGTCAGCTGCCTTACAAATTGCCCCAAGGAATACTCATAACCTTTGGACCAATATTCCTAACAGCTCCCCAGTTAGCACGGGGTGGAGATGAAGCACGTGAGGTAAAGTGCCTGCCCAAGTGCACAACACATTGGCCTCAGTGGGACTCGAACCCAGGACCTTTGGGTCATGAGTCGATCGTTGTATCCACTGGACCCCACACACATGTCCCCATGTTTTTGTAGTTGTGATTGTGATGCTATTATAAAATTTCCACTCAATGGTAGAAACAATCTTGGATGGGAATTTAAATTTATCTTGCTAAATATACAAAACATATGTCTGGTACATAAAAATAACTCTAAACTTGAAGCAATAAGATAAACTACTTAAAGAATTACACTTCCTAAAATTTCATTTCAAGTGGATTAAATTACACCTGAAACAACATACGAAAGTCTGCAAACTATCACCAAACTTTTATGACAATTTTCTTCAAATCACAAAGCAATAGGAGAAAAAAAAAAAAGCGGTAGACGTTTTCATATAGAAGTCCCATGGATGATGGATGCAATTGAGGTATTACAATTGATTCCGTCATGCGCTGTATGACGTTGTGCAGTAAAGTCTCAGTACTCTTTATGGTCACAAATGGAAAAAAGAGTGAGGAAAAAAAGGGGGGGGCCATGATAATATCGAGTATCATGTAGCTTCAGAAACTGGTTAAATTCCTGGAGTGGATTTCACCCTTCATACGTAAGCAAACGTTTCATAAATTACTGTTGGAAATCCCTATTATTTATGATGCATTTGACTTAAGATGGTGTATGATGCTGAGTCTCATTGTGAAATCCACTCCCTGATCATGCAGAACTATGCATTTAACAGTGTTGGTAACCTTCAATTTTTTGCTCAGGGAACCACAGTCAAACCACATCGTACATACTGGCCATGTAAAGATGGCCCTGTGTATTTACAGAGTCCGATTTGGGGCAGGGGTGGCTTTGGCTTACCTCGATAAAATTAAAATGACCGTAAGTATGGAATACTCTTAAAATTAATATTAACATAAAAAATTTCTCTCTCTTCTTGTTGTTTATTCATTTATCAGTTAATGTAAAAATAATATGTAGGAGATCGCATCAGCATAGTTGGAAGGCACAAGTCACACGTTACCTCCATATCTTGGCTTAGTAAGCTCAGTACATATTGTCCAATAGAATTGATACATACTCAGAATCACCAACAGATACACAAAAGTGACCCAATCGATAACCCCCCCCCCCCAGATTTCATATGGAATAGCCTATTGGGTGACTACATTTGAAATACACACCCCCTCTGTGTAAGATTTAGGTAGAGTCCTCTACAGGTGGAGTATGGATTACAAATGGAATAGCCTATTGGGTAACTACATTGGAAATACACACCCCTGTGTGTAAGATTTTGGTAGTCTTTTCTACAGGTGGAGTATGGATTTCATATGGAATAGCCTATTGGGTAACTACATTTGAAATGCACACCCACTCTGTGTAAGATTTAGGTAGAGTCTTCTACAGGTGGAGTATGGATTTCATATGGAATAGCCTATTGGGTAACTACATTTGAAATGCACACCCACTCTGTGTAAGATTTAGGTAGAGTCTTCTACAGGCAGAGTATGGATTTCATATGGAATAGTCTATTGGGTAACCCCCACCGCAAAAAAATAAATTAAAAGCAATGCGCATGATCATCTGAGACAAACTTTGTTGATAATTTGGCCCAAGCATACATCAAACTGTTTACACTGCAGTTACTACTCTAGGCAGCCCAACAGTTGGCTTTTTGGCTTTTAAATTGTGATGTGATCTGGGAAAACCCGCCACAGGTCGCACAGGACAGTTTTGAAAAAATAAAGAAAATAGCTTAAAATCTGTTATATTGTACTTTATTTTTTGTCAGATTGTATGAGGCGTAACTTTTGACGTGTGTATCAAAGGAGAAAGAAGTAAACAGTTATGGAGACTTAATATTTCAAACTCTGCAGTGATAGTAAAAACTCAAAATATAAATTTCCCACCATGTGGCGGGTTTTCCCAGATCGCATCACAATTGTCCTCCCTTGAAAAGGTGGCATTCTTATGCTACTGGATGGACTTGGACTCCTGTAAGGGAAAGGGGGCTCATGGGCGGTTAATGGAAAGGGCTCATGGGAGATTAATGGAAAGGGCTCATGGGAGGTTAATGGAAAGGGCTCATGGGAAGTTAATGGAAAGGGCTCATGGGAGCCCCTAATGAAAAGGGGCTCATGGGAGGTTAATGAAAAGGGGCTCATGGGAGGTTAATGAAAAGGGGCTCATGGGAGGTTAATGAAAAGGGGCTCATGGGAGGGTATTGAAAAAGGGCGCATGGGAGGTTAATGAAAAGGGGCTTGTGGGGCTAATGGAAAGGGCTTCATGGGAAGGTTAATGGAAGGGGCTCAGGGGAGGTTATGGAAAGGGGGCTCATGGCGGTTAATGGAAAGGGGCTTCATGGAGGTTTAAGAAAAGGGGCTCATGGGAGTTAGTGAAAGGGGGGCGCATGGGGAGGTTAATGGAAAGGGGCTCATGGGAGGTTATAAAAAGGTGCCCAGGGGCGGTAATGCAAAGTGCTTATGGTGAGGTTGTTAATGGAAAGGGGCCTCATGGGAGGTTGTAGACTTCCAAGTAATTTCTCTCATTTGAGGAATTCAAGCTCACTTGGAACCAAAAGTGATACACACATCAGTTTGCCAACCAAACTGCTTTACAGGCCCAATTGGGCTGCTTGTGAAAAACTAAAAAATGTTCTCAAGTGAAATTTTTGGGGGTGGCCGCGGGGTAGTGCCATGTTTATTATGTCCATAGAAAACAATGGTTAAGGTTAAAAAAAATTGGCTTACTTTTTGCCCACCCGTGCCCGCGCCTAACCGAAAATTTTTTGTTGGCAAACTGAAACACATTATGGAAAATGGGTCCATCATTTTGAGTACCTCTGTAGTTACTTGGAGTTCCTTCGTACATACTCGCCAACTGATATCACTGAGAAAAATATTTGATACTTAGCACTGGAGAATTGAAAACAAAAGAGCAGCACTCCAAAAAAATATTCTTCATATAATAAGTTTTTCACAGAACAGATTAATGGCACTTAATTTACACATGAACTATGCATCAAATTTAACAGATTACTAATCAAGTTTAAAGAGCCACTGGCAATTGAAAAATGTGCGCCCTCAAGATTGTTCAAAAATCGATATTTTTGCATGGTTGTGTAAAGTTTTTGTATGTACAAAAGCCCTCACCCGAAATGATTAACCAACCCCCCTCCAAAAAAATCAGATCTCCTATGTGTAAAACGACGATTTTATAATTTAACGCGCCGGCGACGTTTAATTCATGGGGGGGGGCAGACGGACGAAAATGGGTTTAACATGAGAACACACCGTTTGCATGTTTCCCACGCTATGCACACTGTGGGTTTGACCGGTGCTAACTTTGTGTTTCATATCAGTGAGTACGAGTCAAAAATATTCTAGGTAATATACACATTGTTGATTAAAGTTTTGGAAACTTAAAAGTTGTCCTACAAATGACTGGATGTCTTTATCCTCATATCCAATGTCCCTATTGTTTTGGGTATGTTATTTTATGTGAAAATATTCTCTGTTCTTGCAATGGCCTAGATATCATTTGAGAGCAATTGAAGAAATTCATTATTTGGGAAAAAGAAAATGTGCACAGAGTGCCGCTTAACAGCTTTGAGCTGCCTTTCTGAGTTAACGCACTTTTTGCAAATGGTTATTTTTTATTACTGCTATTCAGAAAAAAATGATAATATTTCCCGTAATTAGACTGGGTGAATACAAAAGAACATAAAGTCGTAATAAATTAATTAAGAATTTCTTTTTTTTTTTTTTAAGACTTCATTTTCATCAAGGCAATTATGTACCCACACGTAAACTGTAAAAGCAAAAACTTCAAGAATTCAATAATTTTTGTCGGCTATCACCTTCACAGGGCTATAACTTAAAAATCAAGATTTGAACAGCTCGCAGAATGACAAAATTACCAAAGGTCAAAGAATAAATGCCAAATTTGGGGGCAAATTTGTTAAAGACAAAGCATGGCACATGACCAAGTCCAAAATTACCAGCATCGTAAAAAAACAATTTTCTGTTATTCAGAATTGTTACTGCATATGAGACAACAGGTCTGCACAAATGGTATGACAAGATTAAAAAAAACAGCAAAATCTTGCATCGTCCCCCTGGCAAGATGGCAGTCTGGAACATGGACGTCAGATGTGACTTTGACCTTGGTCTATGACCTTTGACATCATCCACACATGAAGGAATCCCTACTGCACCTTAACCCCAAGTCTGGTTTAAATCGGACTTAAACTTTTTGAACAAGACGCAAAAAACGAAAACCTAACCAAACTGTCACACACACATGCGTACTATCATAAAATCTCCCTACTGCTTTTCAAGCCAGGGGGATAAAAATACAGATAGGAAAACTTACAAATCCCATTGTTGTTAACTTGGAGACATTGCTTAGTAACAATCTTACGGTTCATTCACACCATCACTGCATGTGTGTTACAGAGAGAGTTGCGTTGATCACTTTCTGGCACAATCGAAAGCAAATACACTGTCATCTTGCGTCTAGATCCCCATACATTTGCACAACTTTTACATTTAGCCCAGGCACAACCTGACCTCAGACGAATGTGACCTTTAACCTCATCAGCAGATTCCCATATTGCATCAATAACTCAAATTTGGTTGCAATTGGACTTAACTTTTCAAATGGCACCAAAACTTTAACATAACCTTAAAGGTCTGTGGTCCAATCACTAATAGCCTCGTCCCCAGAACCCCAGATGTTACCGGAAGTGGTCAAACTTTAGGTATCAGAAGAAAGCTACTATTTTTCTCATTTACTCTGTGAAATCTTAGGGCTAAAGGATGTTTGGTTTGGAAGTTATGAGCGAAAACCAATATTAATTTTACACAGTACTCCATGCAGGGGTGTGAGAGGCCATGGAGAAAAAACGAGAAAAAGGGCGGAAAAAGAGGGAAAAAGGAGTGAAAATGCCAAAAAAACAGGCTGAAAATCAAAGAAAAGGCTAAAATTTTGGCACTAACAAAATTAAAAAATACATCGGTCCTCGGACCGCTTGTGTCGCCTGCCATCACGGTTTATGAATGATAGGCCTCACATGACCTTTGACCTTCATATTTGACCTCATAAACAAATGAGGGTTTGCATGCTCACTCCATAAACCAAGTTTTGGTTCCAATTGAACTTCAAATTTTCAAATGAGGTCAATTTTACATTTTCAGCCTATTGTACAACTTGACCTCACATGACATTTGACCTTGGTATGTGACCTTTGACCTCATCAACAAATGGGGGATGCCAAGTTGCACCTGTGACTCAAGTTTGGTTTAAATCCATTGAAGTATGTGGATATTACAGGCAAATGTTAACCCTTTTCACATCACCAACAGACATCAACAACAACAGTGGACAAAGTGATCCCTATGTGTCTTCCTGCCATAAGGCAGGCGACACAAAAAACGAGGAAATCCTCTTAAACGAGGAAATTTCACACCGCTGTCCATGGGGCTTACAAAAACAGTCTTTCGCTCGCACGTCAAAACGGATTGAAATATTGGCGCGAAACTTTACAGGTAGGGTTTTGGGGTAAAGGCCATTCTATCAAGATGAAAACTTCATATACGTAAATCAGGTCATCCCCCTTTAACATCCAGGCAGGCAGACAAAATGGCCGACTGGTTAGGGTCCCCATGAACATTCATTCAGCTGCAGTACGGGTAGCGCAAGTCACTGCGATGCAGATGCATTGAAGTATGGATGAACGTTTACTTGATAATTACAAGAAAGTACACAATGGTACTTTTAAAATATTTTATCGCCAATGTAACATTTTTGGGAGACACCCTGCTTTGTACATACATCTTACTGCTTACTTTGACTTAGCTTTGTCTACAATCCATGTCACATTTTCTGGATCTGTTAAATGATCAATTCCAGTTAACCCAAGCAACTATTCTCAATCTGGAAGTTGGGCACTTATTAACTGGATTGAACTAGGTTATACTGAACTGAACTGGGTTTAACTACACTGAACTAGGTTTGACTTTGAAATTTAACTACTTAGTTCTCCAGGTAGACAAGGATATATGTTTATTAATCTTTCCCTGGAGATGGCCAGTGCACGATAGTGTTGGGAAAAAAAAAACAAGTGTGCTTGGTCGGATTTGAACCGGCGACCTTCGTATTACATGCACAATGCTCTAACCGACTAAGCTATCAAGGCAGGGTTGGTAGAGGAGCAATAGATATCATCTACAGGTGTTAGGTTCGAACCTGAATTGAGTGTTGAAAATTGTATAGACTAGGCTGAACTGAATATAGAATATCCAGTTAACTTTCAGTTGAACCCAGTTCAACATTGCTGTTTTAATATGAAATAGTGACACAGTTCAAATGTGGTCTCCACAAGAATCTTCGACTGCGTAAGCCCCAATTGACAATTTAAAAAATTCTTTCCCATCTCTGTACATCACAATAAAAAGTTCATGATTCTCATCGTTCACAAAACTGCAACAGTTTGCCGGATGAAAGTGTTTGAATGAAGCAGTCAGCAATGAGACCACTAAAGAGTTGCACTTCTAATCCCGAGACGACTCGTTTGGCATCCGTCCAGTTGAGTCTTTGGAGGAGGTCTTCTGGGCAATTTTACTGTAAAAATGTCACATCATAAAATGTCTGTAAAGGAAAAACAAACAAGAAGCAACTTTAGCCTATTATGTTTGAAATTTATATGAAGCAAATGAAGATACTACAATGCTTCACTTGATGGAACTTCTACCTGATATCTTCCTACAACGCTTGATTTTAAAGGGGCATTTCGTGATCCACAACCTCGTCCCACCGACTTACCTCGAAAAATGTGATATTTTTATATCATCGGAAATATTAGCAGTAATCCACGTGTACCTAATCTTACATGCAAATTCGGTCGTATCTGTGAGAAATTCGCAATTTTGTATTTTTTGAAATTACAGCACATTTGCCTATGGGACTGTGGGAAACAATCAATTGCTCATAACACAAAAGCGCAAGATCGGGATCAACTCAAATTTTGGGAATAAGCTTTTCTCAAGGATATCTAGTGAACAATGAATAAAACAGAAGGTCACAAAATCACGAAATGCACCTTTAAATTATGTTCTTGCATGTTTTACTTTCAAATTTGTTTATGTACCATACTGACCCCAGTATAGTCCCATGTTCAATTATAATCCCACCCCCAGTTTTGAAAGAATCTGAAGAATAGTAGAAAATCCTATTAAAATCCCACCATAAGTTCTTTGCTGGAAATCAATAGATATATGCAATATTTTGTAACAATCACCGCTGTTTTGGTAGTATCTTGTTGTGATTTTCTTTTCAAAATTAATTAGGTCTATTCTTCAGTTCATTTACAGTTGTTGATCACACACCTCATTTGACACTTGGAAATAGGTGGGAATGAGTTCAGCTCTGAAAAGGCTGGCATTTTGATACTTTTGTGTTTTATGTTAGGATAGAGACCCTATTATAACTCCATCCCCTAAATTCAAGATAATTTCAGGATAAAAACTGGTGGGACTAAAGTAGGGTCAGTACAGTCCATTCTTAGTAAAATTGGCTATCCTTCTTTATGCCTGCTCCACTCTTGTGGAAACTTTAGCTAAATTCTTTAATGGGGAGGGTGGATTTCAAATGGAATAGCCCATTAGGTAAGTACAATTGAAATCAATGCTCCCTCTGTGGAAGAGAATGTCCCCATATGTCTACTGGCCAATTTTATTGGTTACACAGGAGTTATATGATGCATTTAGCCAATCAGAAACATGGTTAGAAAGCTTGAAGAGTTGTACAGATATGAAGGTCTCTTTTGATTGGTTATACTTAGAAGCTATATCATGTAATGAGCCAATCAGAGTTACTGTAAGAAAGATGGTAGGCATCATGGGTAGTTTTGGGTACATCTTTGATCACCTATTTCATGAAAGCAATTCCTATTATGTCTGGAATCAAAATCTGAAACGCGTCGTTAAAATGCTGTGCGTTGACTGCGTATGCACAGCTACACTTCACCTAGTAACAAGGCATCCTAGTAATGTGAATACGTTAGCACGATTGGCCAATTCAGCAGAGGTCAATCGTACTTTTGTTGCATGCTACGCTCGGCATAAATACTCACTGCGATCGGCGCAGGGCGACGCTTCTCAGATCCGATTCCAGACATAATATATGAGGCAGGACTTCAATGTTCCTAATCACAACTTTTTTTATTTATCCCTCAGATTTTGTTTTTAAATACTTACCTACAACTATATAGTACAAAGATAAAGCCGGTCACATAGGTCACCTCTTGAGTGTGTTGGCAATCCATTCCAAACCAGCATATAACCTGTGAGTTATAATGAGTGAGACAGATGGGATTCACATTATAAGTAGAACTTAGTAAATATATTTAACCCCCTATTGGCATCTAAGCACTACTTTGATTGGTTACTTGGAAGGTAATATCATGGACTCAGCAAATCACAGATACTCTAAGAATGGTGGTATGACTGCAAGTAGGTAATGGTGAATCCAATGGATGAGGTACAAAACCACGCAAAGGATCAAATTGATACAGGAGGACACCTTGAGTATATGAACAAAGAAAGATTTAGCAAGGTGTACCAACCTTCTGTAGGGGAAAACAATAATTAAAACAACAACAACAACAATAACACATACAACAGAGCCTTGGAAGCAGAGCAACAGGGGACAGACAATGTGCTCTTTAATGGATTAAAAAATACATCGGTCCTCGGACCGCTTGTGTTGCCTGCTGTCGCGGTTAGTGAATGATAGGCCTAACATGACATTTGACCTTGATATGTGACCTTGGACCTCATAAACAAATGAGGGTTTGCATGTAAACTCCATAAACCAAGTTTGGTTCAAATTAAACTAATTTTACATTTTCAGCCTATCTTACAACTTGACCTCACATGACCTTTGACCTTGGTATGTGACCTTTGACCTCATCAGCAATTGAGGGATCCCATGTTGCACCTATGATTCAAGTTTGGTTCCAATTGAACTTCAACTTTTCAAATGAGGTCAATTTTACATTTTCAGCCTATTTTACAACTTGACCTCACATGACCTTTGACCTCGGCATGTGACCTTTGACCTCATCAAAAATGGGGATGCCATGTTGCACCTGTGACCCAAGTTTGGTTTAAATCCATGAAAGTATGCGGATATTACAAGCAAATGTTAACCCTTTTTCACATCATCAACAGACATCATCAACAACAACAGACATCAACAACAACTACAGTGGACAAAGTGATCCCTATGTGTCTTCCTGCCTTAGGGCAGGCGACACAAAAAACACAAAACAGGAAATGAACAAAACACACAAGAGTGCACTACAAAGAAATTGCAGAGCAGACAAAGTGCACTATAATATATTAGAGAGCACTGAGAAAAAGACCAGAGGTCTACAATCACATAAAATGATGAAACAGAAGAAATGGTGGTATGGTTTACACACTATTTTGATTGGTTACTCAGATGTCTATCTTATGTTGTGTCCTGTAATGAGCCAATCAGACACACTGTATAATAGGTGGTAGTGCCCAGGGGTTAATGGACAGTAGTTTAACTGCCTGGTGACTAACAACAGGTTTGATTGGTTTATTTACAGGGGTATATAGTGTAATTGGCTATTCAGAGTTATGGTAAGAAACAGCTTAGAGGATGGTGCAAGTGGATATATAGTGTTTGTCAGTAATTCCGAAACAAAATCCTGGCTGCACGCGCGTAAACCCGGAAGTGTGTGACGAATGTTTGACAACAGAAATCTAATACGCAATTTAACAGATGCGCGTGTGCCATTTGTTTCAGAAATTATGACAGCGACTATAGCAAGTCTATTTTGATGTTCTAGACTATCATTTGAGAGCAAATTAAAGGAATTTCACATTTAGTTGAAAATGTGCCTGTGCCACTTTAACTAGCTCATCTTTTGGTAGGTTTTCTTGACGTGATTGACCTTTGCATACATACCCTTCCCCTGTGAGAGCACAGCATGCCTGTATATGCCACTCATGGTCCTTAATTGATGTTAAATTAAGCTGTTGGGAGATTTCAGCGGCTGACATTGATCCTTTGATGTCTTGTTTGTTTGCGTATAATAGCACTCCTGCATGCTTTAATTCCTGGAAAATAACAAACAGTAAGGGTCAATGGTAAAGGGGTAGTTCCTGATCCACAACCCTCAAGCTTGTCAAGTTAATGCTGCTCATCCAAGACAGATCTTTCATCCTGGACACATCAAATGGGCAATGCAGTATGAAGTGCAAACTTCGGAATGGTGTAGCCTGTCTTTTCAAAATTTATGTCTCAGATATACCAAAGGGAAATTGTTCGCTGTACTCCTACGAAGACGACAAAGTACTTGGAATAGCTGTTGATTCTTTTGAGCATTTGCAGAAAGACCTAAGGCCATCTTAATTTAATAGTTGTCTTAAAGGTGCTTGTTCTGATCGCCTCTGGGACCCCCTGATTTAACCGGAAGTAGTATAAATTTTGATATCAGATGAAAAGCCGTATTTTTCTCATTATCGTCCTGAAATTTCAGCTTCCAAATTTTTAACAAGAGCACCAATGGTGCTGAAGCTTCATAAGAAAAGTGTGTTAGAGTTTGAGTAGAGATTGGTTGTTGTTGTTTGTGCTTTTGGTTAGATGTTTTTGTTTGTGATCAAGTCTTGTGATTCTAGCAATTAAGTGTTGGGGCTGGAGGAAGGTCATTTAAAGATCTGGTTTTTTTTTTAACTTGAATTTCTTATGACTCTGTAGTGGTATGTAACCTTTGTTCTCATTTTTTATAAGAGTGTTCTTTCATGGCTAATCACTGATGTTTACCCTATTTGACCTTTGACTTTGAATGACCTCTAATGACCTTGTCATGTATTAGTTTTATGGCATAAGCAATCAACCTCAATCTCCAAGTTTTATT
>JAMKCH010009682.1:0-48789 GCA_023653785.1 Ophioderma brevispina | reverse complement strand
TGCACCATAAAATATCCTTGGGGTGGCAACCACCCCCCTTACCCTTCGACTTTGACGGCATACCCTAACCCCGTTGATGGTATTTTTTCGCTAAAATGACCGTGAAAGGATGAGAGAACGATAGCTAGAGCTTTTTACGAAAGTTTAAGCCATTTTAGCGCACCACCTGGAGACAAGTTACTGGGGGTGCCCCCCCCCCCCCTTGGTAAGACAAGGGTTAACCAGCATATTTTTTGCAAACGTCTAACACTGGGGGGTGCCAATAATTTGGTAACAAAACCCTCAATAGGAAATTACACCATTATTAATTTGCGTATCATTTTAATATACTCCAGCACAACTAAAAAAGATTGCATTTCACCAAAATGCATAATCAAATGGTCCAAGAATTCTTGACTACCAATGAATGTCGGGGGGGGGGGGGGGTGGGGTGGATACCAAAGGCATACGGTGTATGGCGTTTCAATGGGTCATTTTTATTAGAATTCTTAGCCATGGGCCATTTTCGTCATGAGAAATCTTAGACACGGGCCTTTTCCCCACAATGCGCTCAAAACACGGATGAAAAATGGGTATATACTTGAAACGTTATCCTTAGAAAGTGGTACCCTTTTTACCAAATGACTTTAGAAATGGGTAGGGTTTCGAGTCATCAAGCTTACAGCACCAAATAAAGCCATGCTTTTGAAAAACTCTGTCCACACGCTTTAAAAATTCACGTTAGTTCATTGTAAAGACAAACTTGAAACTACACAGAAAGCTCAAAATCAAAGTCGCTTATACTATGGCTCTTTCCTGCAAGATAAGGCCCTGTATAAGATAAATGTTGGACGTAAGTATAGGCTTTAGCCATTCTCCCGTAGTGGTGTTCAAAAGGTTTTTTCTTTTTTTAAAGAATTTTAATTTATATTTAAAAAAAGACAAAACTTAAAAAAAAAAAAAGTATATTAAAAGAATTGAACATTATTATTGGGCATTACACAAGGATTTCTTTAGGTAATTTCTTAGAAAATGGCGTCCACTGCTTTCAAGGATCAGACACAAACAACAGGAGAATAAACAAGGTACGTCTCTCTATCAAGTCTTTGTCCTATATTTAACCATTTCACGCTTTGCTACGGCCTGAAATTGATCGCTTTTAAATACTTCGTGATGATACATTGCAGCTCTTTCTGATTCAGGGTTTTAGGCGATATTTCAACGAACTACAGTTGTCATGCTGTTCCGGATAGAGACCCTAGTACATCCGCGCTGTCATCAATTTCTCACTACAATTTGTAGTTATTTACAGACAAGTCATTCACAAGAGGGTTTGAAGTAGCTCCAATCTCTCACACAAATGTTTATCAATTATTTCGAGTTGTTTGTGTATCAGAATGCTGATCACCTCGTGATATGGGCGGCCATTTACGACCACGACGCTATGGTAGACAACTCGAATGGACCCATCACTGCCGTGGTGGCGCAATGGATTGGCGCATCCGAGATCTAAAAGGAAGGTTGTGGGTTCGGTCAATCCACGGCAAGTTCATTTTGCGATTTAATCATCTCGTCCGCGCTCCTCATCAATTTCTCACCATATTTTTTATTTCTTCATGGCAGAAATTCACAAGAGGTTTAAGATAGCTCCATCTCTCTCTCACACAAAACACATATAGAATGATAAGGATAAGGGACCTTAGCCTAGTGAATTCGACAAGATAAATCGCAACGCGACATGGGTCAGTGAAGGCAGCACGAGAGCCGGAGGCTCGAGTGCTGCCTGCACTGACCCATTACGGTCAGTGTGGGTATTATCCTGTGAATGCACTGAGGCGTGGTCCTAATCCGTCATATACTTTGAGGAAAACAAGAGTATCAAATCATTACCTATTACCATCCCCCTCTAATAATTACGTAATTTATCTAAATTTTGAGGTAGTTTAAAAAAAAAAACACTTTTATTACTCCAACAGGTCCAGTTTAATACTACTATAAATAGTGCCCCAAAAAGATCTTGACGCAATTCCATTAGTTGATTAGTTTTGTCTTGTCGTTTGAGAAATGATATGGAGTGCGCGAGCAAATCAGACTCGCCCCTAGACGCCTCGAGGGCCTAATCGTATCTCTCACCTCCCTGGCAGTTTCAAACAAGACCCTTAAGTGATGAAACGCGTCCAATGAATTGAAAGAAGATAGACTTTTCGCATAGCCTTACTTTTTCCAAAACAAACCATCAGTGACGATTGATATAAAGCATATGATTTTCTTTACCAATTCCAAGGCCACTGTGTTAGATGTTAAAGACCAACGCAGCCATGTAGGTACAAAACATGAATGGTTTCTGCATGAAAACGATTTTATTTGTGAATTTGGGTTTCTTGAAGTAAACTCAATTCTCATGGGAAATACTATTATATCAGCAACATTGAATATTAGTCAATGTATATACCTCCTTGCAGTGATGTCATAATCATTGACGCAAGCTTGTACGCACGCGTTAATGTATGCCATCTTGTGCGCGAGTGTAAAAAGCCGTCGCTTTAAGCCAGCGCGTTCGGTTTACTGTGCGCCATCAAATCTCGCGCTGGCCGGAACAGAGGGAGGGAAGTAGTATAGCAGATAAACTTTCTAAAAGGTTTCTAATTTGACAAATTATAACATTTAGATTTAAGATCAATATTTAATGTCAAAAGTATCGTCCGTGAGAGTACAAAAAGCTGTTCTGTAATGAAATACACGCGGTCGGAAAGACAACAGGACAAAATCACCATATTTGGACTGGTTGCGCCATGTGAATGCAACTAATACTTTAAGCGGAGAAACCAATATTTTTTCAAAACACATAATTTAAGTTACGACCGACACCATAGATTGTAGATACTAAGTTCGTAGGAGGGTATATATACGATGCAGGCATTTTATGAGATTGAGCCGTAAGTCGATATCAAATGATTGACGGTATTCTAGTAGCTAACAGGAGTGGGGACTTGTGGTGACCCGCGTACATTATCTGATGAACCGTGCATTATCTGAGGACCCGTGCATTATCTGATAAATCGCTGCATTATTGACGAGCCCAGTGCATTCGTGAAAATAATGCACGCTGAAACAATAGATAATCTAACACGAGAAGTATATAGAATTATAAATTGTTGGAACACTTTGTGCAGATTTGGTTTCCCGCTCCCTCATTTCAATATTGATTGAGTACGATACACTTGAGCAATTCATATTATTTTCAACACTCGACCTTTAGAAAACCGGGCTTATACAGATGCAGATGCGGAGATGAAGTGAGCGCGCCCATGCCCAGCAGAAGCAGCACCAACCATTCCCTGGTTCACACGTCTGATACAAAAAGTGTCACAGATAATTAGGACTAAGAAATAGAATACATGGCAAAATTCATTTTATCAAGCACCTAATTGATGTCTCCAAATCACCTGGCCTATGTTCCATGCTTGCAGCTTTCCAATAGCAAGTTCAATAAACTCCACTCAGGCTGTCTCCCTGAGTAGCATAGCCACTGCACCTGACCAAAATAGGTATTTGTGGTTTTATACCCAGACTAGCAGGCTCCTATATAGATCCAGTGTGCGCAACAGACCACCAAGGAGTATACCAATTAATTTATTTTTATTGAATCTTTCTCCAGACAGGGTAGCCCTTCAATATAAAGCACTGATTTCAAACCTGCAAACACAATGTTTTTGTTGTTGTTTATAATTGAGAATAAATGTCAATAAAAAAAATTAGAAAGTTTGTCGGTTCTTAGCAGACAGCCTTGAACAGGGCTAGCTTATGGGTAAACAGAACGATTTTGTAATTTTATGTTACCGGCAACATTAATTCAACAAATGACGCGGAAATGGCGTGTAACACAAGAAAACACACGCCAGATTTGATTCTCATGGCATGTGCCTTGTTTGACCGGTCTGTGACATTTGTGGTATTAATATCAATGAGTACGAGTCTATGATATTCATGTAATAGACACATTTTTTTTATTAAAGTTACGACAGACTTAAGAGTTAGCCTACAAATTACCTGGATGTCTTTAGCCTTTTATTAATGCCATATCTGCTTTTGGGTATGTTATTTTTATGTATCTGTTTTCAGAGCCATCTGATCTTCCTCACTCTATACTTTCTTGCGAGCTCAACATCTGCCGTTAACATAAAAGCAGAAGCAGCAGCACCACCAGCACCACCAGCGCTCGCACCACCACCACCACACCAATATTTCGCATATTTTTCATTTTTCTCAACAAACATCGTTCGGAAGTCGTAAAAGTAGTATATGCATTCCAAAATAATGCTTTGTATTGTTTTTCTGTAATATTATCACCTATATCTGTCATTACTTTTGTAAAAAAGGCAGTTCTTAAGTTTGTATACAACCAAATAGTTCCTCTTTGTACGTAATCTATGGTTATCTATATTAAGGTTTATCATCTGTTTATTTTTATACATGTTTTGTAAAGAGACAAAAATAAATCTGAATCTGAACAGTAATGAATCTGCTACAGCTGCAGCTACAATAACTGCATCATAGCTGCCAAAAATAGTTCTTCACCTTCTATGCGGTTTTAGTTTCTTGATGTTTTCTGTTTGAACAAACCTTATAAACTAATTAACTTGTTACTTTTTTTCTGATTTTTAGGCACCACTGTCACCCTTGATGTGGAAACAAATGACACTATTAACCAGGTAAAGGCGAAAATACAACACAAAAATGGCATTCCGCCAGATCAACAGAAACTCATTTTTGCTGCCAAACAGTTGGAGGATGGTCACACTCTCGCAGACTGTAACATCCAGAAGGAATCAACGCTACATCTTGTTTTGCGTCTACGCGATGGAGGGTTCAGGCCGGGATCCCTCAGACCAAGCCCTTCAAAAAAGACAGATATATTTAGGCATATTTAGATATTTAAGTGTATAAGAAAGGGGGGGGGCACGGGGAGTGGTGGGAAATTTGATATTGTGTCCCCCACCCCAAAACACCGATTGACGTCCATGTGGTAGAGAGAGTCTAATTGCAATGTAATTTGATTTCTAAGAAAGAACTAAACAGTTACTTGCTTATTTCGGAATCCATGAACCCGCGGATCGAGGTATTGTATTTATTTGACCGACTATATAGCGTTATGACTTTTAATAAAAAAAAAATGTGGAACAAATACTTAAATAAACGTACAACAATAACAAAAGGGAATTGTATTCACCACCGCGGCACAGAGCGAATATCCATTTGACCTCACACGTAAATACAACAATTCAAGTAATTATTAGCTTTAATAGTATATGCGTTCTAAGTCTAGAAAAGGTTTCGTGCTGGATATTACACATAGTGCACGCAGCACAGCTATAGACGTATAAGTATGACCACATCACCGTATGGTTAAAACCTACACATGCGATAGAATTCTACATTTGTACTTTTCGTTATCTGTCAATGGCAACAGCTTCGTCAAAAATCTGCCTGTATTTACGATGGGTTTGACATTCCAATATCTGTAGTATGTCAGTAGCTTTTCTGATTTTAACATGGTGGTTGCGCTTAGACCTAGGAATATGCCACCCGTCCATCGGGGTGGGCCTTTGGTCGGATATTTACCAAACCTTGTGATATCACTCTTCCGGTCAGGATTGCCTCCACACCAGCTACTTAATAGTTTAGGCAACAAGCACGGGCGATCTTAGCATGTAAAATCGGCGGAAGGTAATTGTTGTATTTAAGCAGTATCAGAGCATGAAAAGAAGGTTTTCCAGAATCCGACACCTAACCGATCGGCCAGGAGTCATAACTTTTTTGGAAGAGCTTGATATGGGCAAATGGTAGGTTATATCGCAGAGATATAACATAAAAATAGCTCTGTGCACATTGGGCAATATTATCATGGCAATAATGACGAAATTTGATGAAAATAACTGCAAAGGTTTAGCCTAGAGATCTCACTAATTGTGGGCCGCCAGAATTACATAGTTGGCAGGACCACTTTGCACTCCGTTGTGCGTGTATGTATGTGTGTGCGTACTAACCATGATTAGCACGCGTCATTGGCTCCCCTGTCGATAGACCCCCACTTTTACTAATCTGTCACCCAATGACTCCTTTTTAAAGTTCCTCCACACCAAATGCCGTAAAAGCCCCAGATGTTAGGGATCTGACACTTGGAAGGACCCACTTTTTTGCTCAAAACTTGTATTGTTTTGGTCCTCCTGTATTTTTGTGGTAACAAAACGAGAAGGGGATTTATTATACTAAGGCTTATTCTATAGGCCATCAAAATGCTTCCCCATTTATTCTCTTCCACACGTCGCTGCCCACGTTTTATCTCCTCGACACTGAATGACCCCCGTTTCGCAAGAAATCTCTAACCGAAGCCTTGTATCAGTGTCAGTACACTGTAACAAAATTACAGGCAATTTACAGCACATACTGTAAAAACTTCCCACAAACTTACAGTATTTGGCGTAATTTGGAAATACAGGGAAATACTGTAAATTATCGTCCAATTTTCCAGGCCTATAATACAAAAATCTAAATGTTGAAGACTTATTCGAAATTTAATGAGTAACAATGAATTTTTCAATTATACCATTAAGTACTAAAATTATACAGGAAATATTTTTTTTTTTTTTTTTTTTAAAAATGTTGTATTTTTCCAAACAAAAACAATAAAATTCAAATTTACTGGATATTTTACAGATTGATGTAATACCATTTTTACAACAAACTGTAAATTTTTTACAAAAAGTATATGCACTGTAAAAAAATGTGGATAGGCCTCCTAGTTAGGAGTGTTCGTCATGTGCTTTTTTTAATCTCCCAAACATTAACAATCTCTGTAATAATCACCAAAATTAATATATGGTTTTAAGCGTTTTGATTAATTTTTCAGTATACTGTAAAATGTACGGTAATTTGTTGGCCGCAGTGCTGCCCCAGGATTTTACTGTACAAATTTGCCAGTATTTTTTTTACAGTGTAGGAGCAGGTACGTCAATTTCGTATACGAGTGCCACGGGCGGTTGCCGTGTTCACTAAAAATGTTAAGTTTTTATGGAGCGGCCCACAGCTTATTTCTTTTAATATCGTGAGCGTAAGCTGAGAACCACAAAAATTCTAGTATTCCCATGACTGACCTTATTCAAGTAGTGAGATATATAAATGGACTAACCGTAATTGACAGAAAATAAAAGGGTGTTAGTATTCCAGACATGAAAAACAAAAAAAAAACCCAGTCAATGACATCACTGCAAAAAGTTTTCATATGTAAACACACTTTGGGTCTCCAGTTGTAAACGGAATATCGTGATATAGCCCATGATACGGATTAGACATACGCCAACAAATTTGATGATTAAAACATTATGTGGATCTGCAAAAAGCTGCTCAGGCTTGATTCACGATTTACGGGGCTCTGTTAGGATATTAGTGGGGTGAGCATGCAGGTGGTCGGTGATCAACCTGGGGGGGGGGGCAAAGAGGCATTATACCAGGGCTACCTCATACTATGACATACAAGAAAATGTTATGATGGCCATTCGGTAGGGGTAGCGTAAGCGATCTAGGCTCTAAGAGATTATACAGGGGTCAAAATTGAAAAGTGGTCAATGTGTTGAATTGATACCAATTTTTCGTTTATGATCACAGGAGTTTGAAAAAAGTATAGTTTGTGCTATCCCGAATTACCCCTATGGAGTTATAAGCTGCAAAACCGATATTATAGGTCAAAGGTTAAATTGGCTTCGACAGGGGTCAAATACCAAAAATGCTTATAAATTTCAGTGGAAGTCTCCTATTTTGTAATGTTCTCACAAATTAAAATAAGGAAGGTTTCGACCATCTGCCAATGTGAAATTAACACGGTACGCGCCTCATTAGTTACTACACCTATTACCTCGTAGGGGTATATGGTTTGTTGGGTGAAGTGGTAACTTGGTAACTACACGGTCGTAGTGTTAGGAACCCCATGTTTCAGTGCCTCTTTGCCCCCCCCCCCAAGGTGATAACAATAGGCTACTCTTGATGGTCTGGTCATCCACTATATTGACTTTGTTGTAACTGTTGATAAGGGTCAGTGCATATTACGATGGACGGACGTGCTTTGTGTTAACGTCAAAGTGAAAGAACTTTAACAAACATATTTTTGAGGGTATTAAAAACAGAAAAAACTAAAAAACATTTTTAAAACATTTTTCCATTCTGATTTAATCTCAGTTGTTTTTTTGTCACAAAAACTGAAAATGTTGCGAAATAATTTAGTATCACTAAGTAAAGTTTCATCTGTGAAATAAAATTTAGATATTTAAGTGTATAAGAAACGGGGGGGGGGGGTGGGCACGGGAGAGTGGGGTGGAAATGTGATATTGTGTCCCCCACCCCAACCCCACAAACACCGATGACGTCCTGTGTTAGAGAGAGTCTAATTGCCAATGTAATTTGATTTCTAAGAAAGAACTAAACAGTTACTTGCTTTATTTCGGAATATGAACCGCGGATGAGGTGTTATTGTATTTAGTTGACCCGACTATATAGCGTTTAGACTTTATTCAAAATTGGAACAAATACTGAAATTAAAAACGTACACCATAACAAAAGGGTAATTGTATTCACCACGCGGCAACAGAGCGAATATCCATGGACCTCAACGTATAATAAAACAATTCAAGATTATTAGCTTTAATAGTATATGCGTTCTAAGTCTAGAAAAGGTTTCGTGCTGGATATTACACATAGTGCACGCAGCACAGCTATAGACGTATAAGTATGACCCACATCACCGTATGGTTAAAACCTACACCATGCGAGAGAATTAGAATTCTACATTTTGTACATTTGTCATCTGCAATGCAACAGGTTCTGTCCAAAATTGCCTGTATTTACGATAGGGTTGTTTGCATTCAAACTATATTAGTATGTGCAGTATGCAGTAGCTTTTCTGATTTTAAATGGTGGTTGCGTAGACCTAGGATGGAATACTTGCCACCCGGTCATCGGGGGGGGCCTTGGTCGTGATATTACCAAACCTGTATTCACTGCTTCCGTCAGGATGCTCCACACCAGCTACTTAATAGTTAGGCAACAGCACGGGCCGATCTTAGCATGTAAATCGGCGGGAAGTTAATTGTTGTCTTAAGCAAGTATCAGAGCATAAAAGAAGGTTAGGTTTACAGAATCCGCACCTAAGATCGGCCAGGAGTATTTTTTGGAAGAGCCTGAATGGGAAATGGAGGTTATTCGCAGACGATATAAAAAAAATAGCTCTGTGCACATTGGGCAATATTATCATGGCCAATAATGCCCGAATTTGATTGAAAATAAATGACAGGTTTAGCTAGAGATTCACTAATTGTGGCCGCAGCAGATAATAGTTGGCAGGACACTTGCAATCCCTGTGCGTGGGTTGTATGTATGTGTGTGCGTACTCACCATGATTAGCACGCGTCATGGTCCTGTCGATAGACCCCCACTTTTACTAATCTGGTCACCCAATGGACTCCTTTTTTTAAAAGTCATCACACCAAAGGCCGTAAAAGCCCCAGATGTTAGGGATGTTGTTGTGAACTGAATGACCCCCTTTTTTTTGACTCAAAAATTTATGTTTGGTCCTCATTATTTGTGCTGTAACCAAAACGAGAAGGGGATTATTAGACATCGGATTATTCTATAGCCATCAAATGCTCACCATTATTCTCTTCCACGTCGAATGCCCCCGTTTTATTAATCCTTACACGAAATGACCCCCTTTTTTGACAAGAAAAGATCCTCAACGATCATTTGGTAAGTTAGCCCTGATATCACAGAGTGTCAGTACACTTGTAAAAAATTAACAGTGCAATTACAGCCAATACTGTCAAAAACTTCCCAAAACTTCAGTATTTGGCATGTAAATTGGAAAATACAGGAAAATACTGTTGCTAAATTCTACGTCCACAATTTTCAAGGCCTCTAATCACAAAATCAAAGTGAAGACGTTATTTCGAAATTTAATGAGTAACAATGAAGTTTCAATTATTATACCAGTAAGTACTAAAATTATACAGGGAAAAAAGGAAAAATAACTGTAAATTTTACAGGAAAATCCTGGCAGCAATTCTGCCAACAAAAATTAACAACCCATAACAAATTAAATTTACTGTATATTGTCAGTTTGAGAAGACATTTGTTGTTAATACATTTTAAACCAACTGTAAAGTTTACAGTATAGCACTGTAAAAAAAGTGTGGATAGCCCTTACTAGGTAGGGTGTTCGTCAGCAGTGCTTTTTTAATCTTCCACACATTCACAATCTCTGTAATCAACTCACCAAAATTATATATGTTTTAAGCGTTTTGATTTAAATTTTTACAGTTATACTGCTAAATTTTACGGTAATTTGTTGCAGAATTGATGCCAGGATTTTACTGTAAAATTGCAGTATTTTTTTACAGTGTAGGAGCAGGTACGTCAATTTCATATACGAGTGACCCCCCGGGCGGTGTGTGTCACTCAAATGTTAAGTTTTGTATGGAGCGGCCCACAGCTTTATATTCTTTAAATATAAGTGGCGTTAAAGTGAGAACCACAAAATTCAGTTTATGAACATGACTACCTTATCAAATAGGGAGATATACTAAAGGGCCTCCCCGATAACCGTAACTGACAGATGAAAGAAAAGGTGTTATATTCCAGACATGAAAAACAGTCCAATGACATTCACGGCAAAAAGTTCATTATTTAAACACACGTGTCTCCTAGTTGGTAACGGCAAATTCTGATATAGCCATGTACGGGATTTTAGACATACGGCACATTTGATTTTGATTAACATTATGAGTATCTGCAAAAAGCTGCCTCAGGCTTGATTCACTATTAGGGCTCTGTTAGGATATTAGTGGGTGCTGGTGAGCCATGCAGGTTGGTCGGTATCACCTGGGGGGGGGGGGGGCAAAGATAAGAGGCATTTTACCAGGGCTACCTCATACGATGACATACACGAAAATGTATGATGGCCATTCGTAGGGTATAGTAGATTAAAGCGAAGCTAGGGGCTGCCAAGAGCGATTTTATACAGGGGTCAAAATTGAAAGTGGTTCCAATGTTTTGTGAATTGCATACCAAATTTTCGTTGTATATATGATCACAGGAGTGAAAAAATGTTATAGTTTGTGCTATCTCCGACTTACCCTATGGAGATAAGCCGAAAACCGCTCGCTGCTAGTCATATGTCAACAAGGTTAAATTTAGCTTCTACAGGGGTCAAATACCAAAAAAATGCCTTAATTTCAGTGGAAATGTTCTCATATTGTTTGTTACTGTAATGTGCTCACAATTAAAAATAAGAATAGTTTCGACCATCTGCATTGAAATAACACGTTACGAGCCTCATTAGTACTAACCCTATACCTCGTAGGGGTATATGGGTTGTTGGGTTTTGTAACTTGGCTAACTTGGTAACTACACGTGTAGTGTTAGGAAACCCCATGTTTCAGTAGCCTCTTTCGCCCCCCCCCCAGGTGCTGATGGTGATACCAATAAGGCTAATCTTGATGGGTCTGGCTCATCCACAAGTGCTTGTTATAAACATGTTCTAGGGTCCAGTGCATAGTTACGATGGACGGACGTGCTTTGTGTTAACCGTCAAAGTGAAAATAACATTTAACAAAATATTTTGAGGGTATTAAAAACGGTAATGTAGGTCCTAGTTTAAAACATTTTTCATTATTGATTCATCTATTGTTTTTTTGTCCCAAAAACTGAAATGTGCGAAATTACTTTTAGTATCCCTAAAGTAAGTTTCAATAGGTGAAGATTTTCTGAAAAAAAATTATAAAGAAGTGTTTCAACTTGATTTTGGTGGGTATGGGTGTCAACATTAACCAAAAAAAGGTGAGTTATTGTAGGGGGTGGGAAAGGGTTTTTTTTTTCGGGAGAGAAGTCACAGGTCAATAACAGCGGGTCACATTTTGAAATTGCATCCAATCATGTTGAAAAGTATACCAAAGGTAAAGTTAATCAAAGGATTCCAAAAAGGTATAGTTTGAGACTATCCGCATAAAGTAGTTTTGGAGTTATAGGCTTAAATATTAATAAAAACGGCAACAAAACAACAATAAAAAAGATCCTCTTACAGTTGTACAGGGGTCAATTGTTAAAAATTACTCCGATTTGAACAAAAAAAATGGTTGCAAAATTATAAATGGAGCTCAAAGGATTAAAAAAGTAAAGGATGTTTGGAGGTCTTAAATGCTTGTAACTTACCGAAGTAGGGGGAAACAAGGCAAGCCCATTGAATGCAATGCGATGTTGACCTTTGGTCCCTCCTACATTGGGAACTAAGACATTTAAGACAGTTCAAACTATTCAGCCTAAAGATTACTAGATGTAGGTAGGCCCTCTTGAAAAGGCTCCCTATCGTTTTTGTGAATTTGTTTAAGGTTGGTCGTAGTCGTAGACAATCATTTGAGAGCAAATTGAAGGAATTTCACATTTATTGAAATCTGCATGTACCACTTAAGTTGAAGAGTTAGTGAACGTTATGGAAAACACATTACTCCAACAGGTTGGACATGTTTGTACGACATTCGGATAAACTGGCTATTTTATTCCACAGGTATACTTCAATCGTCGGGAGAGAGAAGCTGGGCACAGCAAAGACGTTTCACGCTTACTACCCTGCGAAGCTTTGGAGTAGGCAGACGAAGCTTTGAAGAGCGTATTTCTGAAAGATTGGAAGCCTTGAGCAAAGAAATCGACCTTTTTTTAAAAGACCAACCTCTTTTTGAAACTCCATTCCCTTTTCACAAATGCTACTGCTAATATCGTATGTTCGGTAGTCTTCGGAAATCGATTCGATTATTCGGACCGAAGGTTCCGGCATCTCATAGGCACTTTTGAAGAACGGGCGAAACATTTAGGCGCTGGCGGATTGTCACTTTTTCTCCCTTTTGCTAAGTACTTCGTGCCAACAACATATAAGATTTTGAAGAAAAACACGGAGTTTTTGGTAGAATTTATCTCAGACATTATCGATAAACACAAGGTGGCTCATGATCCGAACAACCCCAGGGACTATATTGACGTATATCTGAACGAGATGGAAATAAACAATAAAGTCAATCGTGAATCTCACGTCAATGTTCACAACCAAATAACCTCTGTAATCAATCTCTTCGGTGCTGGCACTGAAACAACTTCCACAACATTACGCTGGGCCGTTCTGTACATGATGGCTTACCCTGAGATTCAAGACCGAATTCAAAAAGAGATGGATTCAGCCATAGGTAGAAATCGTCTTCCAAGGATTGATGATAAGGAAAGATTGCCTTTCACATTGGCTACCCTTTTGGAAATTCAGCGCATTGCAAGTATCGCACCTCTAGGAGTAGTACACTACAGCGGTGAAGACACCACTCTCGAAGGATACGTGATCCCAAGGGGAAGCGTCATCATATCTAACCTATGGGCTGTTCATTTTAACCCGGAAACATGGCGAAATCCGGAGGAATTCCAACCTGAGCGGTTTCTAAATGAAGACGGGAATTTGCAAGAAAGGGAAGAATTGAATTAATCCCCTTTTCAATAGGTAATGAATACTCTTATTTCAATTTTTGTATGCAATGTAATCTGTACACCCAAAATATCTTCATATCATTTGAAACTTTTGCTTTAGAGTTGTTTCATCTGTAAGAAGCAGACGCTGTTATCCAATCTTAAAGGGGCATTTCGTGATCCACAACCTCGCCCCCCCCCCCCCCGGTTACCTAAAAAAAAAATTGAGATTTTTATATCATCCGAACCGTTAGCCTTAGTAATCCATGTGTACCAAATCTTACGTGCAAATTCGGTCGCATCTGTAAGAAATTCGCAATTTTGTATTTTCTGTCCGTAAACGGACAGAAATTACAGTACAGTGGCCTATAAGACCTTGGGAAATAAGTATTTGCTCATAACACAAAACCGCAAGATCGATATCAACTCAAATATCGTGAATAAGGTTTTCTCAAAGATATCTAGTGAACTATGAATAAAACAGAAGGTGCTGGAATCACGAAATGCGCCTTTAACACTTGAGTGCCTAGGAGGGATTTCATGGTACCAAAGATTTGATTTTCGGCGATTTGTACTCATGAAAACTATTTGGAAGTCTAGTTGTTTTGATTGTTTCTTTCCATGAGAAACTACACGTAAAATACCCGTTAATTAGATAATTAGCTTAGGTCCATAGGAACCCTCCTAGAGACCAACGGGCAGTGGCGTAGCTAGTGGATGTGGCGCCCGGGGCAAGATGTCAACGTGGCGCCCCCCCCCCCCCCCCCCCAGCAAAAAACGGGGTCCAGGGGGCTCCGCCCCCGGAAGCTCTCGGGTTTTAGCATATTTGAGTGTCTTCGGAGGGCTCTCAGATCAGATATCTCATTATCTTGAAGCAGATGAACTACACTGGCCCTTGAGGAGGTCCAGGGGGCGCAGGTTTTAGCATGTTTGAATGCTTTCGGAGAGCTCTCAGTTACCTCATAATCATGAAGCAAATGATCTATACTTGCCCCTGGCAGGGTGTCAGGGGGCGAAGCCCCCGGAAGCTCTCGGGTTTTAGCATGTTTGAGTGCCTTCGAAGAGCTCTCAGATATATCTCATCTCGAAACAGATGGAACTATACTGCCTCTGGCGGAGGTCCAGGAGGGCGGATCCCCGGAAGCTGTCGGGTTTTTAGCATGTTTGAGTGCCTTCGGAGAGCTCTCAGATATCTCATTATCTTGAAATAGACGAACTATACTGCCCCTGGAGGAGGTCCAGGGGGCGGAGCCCCCGGAAGCTTGCCGGGTTTTAGCATGTTTGAACGCCTTCGGAGAGCTCACAGTTATCCCATAATCATGAAGAAAATGATCTATTAGGCCTGGTCACGAATATTTATATATCTAAATGACCGTTATTGGAAATTACACTATTTTGCAGCGGGGTTAATCCACTAACTGTGGTAGAGGGTGCCTCGTTTTAACTGCAAATGTGATCATAAACAATAATTAGCCCTGTATGTGCTGAAAGCAATTTTATCATCATGCAAATACGCACCATTGTTGTACAAACCTGTAGTAAATAGATGTCGTAGTTATTTCCACCCCACAAAAATACAAGGATGCACACAATATGAAAACTGGCCCTTCTAGAGTAGATATAAACATCAAAATGATTTACAAAGTATATGCTGTGGAAGGGGTGTATACCAACAACTACGAAACTAAATCCCTCTATCAAATTACACTAAAATACACCTTGGCGCCAAAAAAGTTAGGGTCTTAGTTTTGTAGTTTGGTAAGGGCCCAACTCCACAACTAAGACACTGTATCATATTCTAACTTTTTTAACAAATTTGATGCGCAAATTATTGTCACTATTATGTTAATGACTAATTCTTGTGAATGGAATTTCTCTCACTTCCACCCTCAGGTCGACGAATGTGCTTAGGTGAACACCTTGCAAAGATGGAACTCTTGATCTTCTTCACACATCTCCTTCATCAATTCACATTCAAAAAGCCAGACGATTCCCCTCCGCTGTCCTTTAACGGAGTTAATGGTGGAATTGTGCACTCGCCTGGACCATTTTTGACGAAAGTAATTAAGCGCGAATGATTGAATATACGTGTGTGTCTGTGTGTCAGAGAAAGAGAGAGAGAGAGAGAGAGAGAAAGAGAGAGAGAGAGAAAGAGAGAGAAAGAGAGAGAGAGCGAGAGAGGAGAGAGAGATGTTAAATCGTGACCTGAGAATGACATGGTTCTGACATTTGGGGTTTTGTGAGTTAATAATATTTTCTAAATGTACCTTTATTAATCTTTACAAATTTGTTTAGTTTTTAAAATGTAAATTTATTTGAAGGTCCCACTTCAGGCAAAATTTACTTTGTTTATATACTGTTGTTATCAACTTAAAACGTCCATATCTCAAAATGACCAAAATTTCAGTTAGAACCACGTAATTCGTAGCTCACGAAATATAGCCGAGGATGGTCATGCTACGGTGCAAGTAAAATCGCAAAAATAGGTCCAGTGTGATGTCATCAGTGTGCTTCCCTATTAGGCAACGTTAGCTTATGTTAATGCATTATGCCACTGTAATGGCCTATTTTTAGATATGAGGTAACTAGTTTAAAGTATACAATAGTGCTTCTCACTAGAGAAGTTTTGCCAGTAATTTTGATCTGCAGAGTAGGAAGATCTTAGCAAAATAGGTAATTTCCAGTA
Source organism: Ophioderma brevispina (assembly GCA_023653785.1). Classification (NCBI taxonomy): domain Eukaryota; kingdom Metazoa; phylum Echinodermata; class Ophiuroidea; order Amphilepidida; family Ophiodermatidae; genus Ophioderma; species Ophioderma brevispina. The sequence continues at coordinate 32,579 of JAMKCH010009682.1, read as the reverse complement.
TGATGTCATCAGTGTTCTTCCCTTTTAGGCAATGTTAGCTTATGTTTATGCATTATGCCACTGTAATGGCCTATTTTTAGATATGAGGTAACTAGTTTAAAGTATACAATAGTGCTTCTCACTAGAGAAGTTTTGCCAGTAATTTTGATCTGCAGAGTAGGTAGATCTTAGTAGTATTACCGAAATAAGGTATAGTAATAAATTTTAAACAACAGAGTAGCCGCTTCTAGATTAATGGTTAATATCAGCATTATGTTTTATACATTCCAAATGCTTGAACAAATCAATTTGATTAACAAAAATGAACATGAATAAGTTCATTTGTGGACTAGATACGTTTGCTTGTGTTTAAAAAGTATTTCTGATCTTGGTTTCTGACCTTGGTATCCACGTAATATTGTAACATCAGCACTAAGTGCATGCGTATTGTTTCAAGAATCCTAGGTCCGGTCTTGCAGAAGACTTACTGTACAGTAAGCCCTACTACATAGTGATATAGTAGCCATTGTAACCAGGTTATGCATTGTAAAAAAAAAAGAGAAAAATAATGTCAACCTTGTTAACATTTGGGGAACTCCTAAGACGACTCTTAAAATATATTCTAGAAAATATCAGAACTTGCAACTTATATAGTATATACATAATTTCAAAAATGAGTATACCTCATTAAAAGTGCTGCGTCTGTTCATTTACCTTGAGAGGTAAAATGATTTATTTTAATGGCCATAGGTAAAAACTTTATATTGCGCATATCATCGAACAGTAATATAACTAGTTAATAAATGTTGACCTGAGATGCGCCTTTAACACTTGAGTATTGAGTGTTTCATCGCAGGATAAAAACATCAGCAGTTATTTGTTATTTAATTAAACATTGTTATTTTAACACAACTTACCTTTGACAATAGAAAATTCGTATTCCTTATCATAGCATAGGAGATACACTTAACGAAACTATGTTTTTATTTGGCCATCTAACCTTGTAAGAGATTAGCGCAAAGCAGGTTATGACTCTCTTAACATCCTGGCCAACCATGGTGTTTAGTCTTTCCAATACGCTGATTCTGTGCAGTAACTTGTACAATGGTCACAATATTTTGTAATGACAACAAAGGTCTAGTCTCCACATGACCAAGGATTAAACCCGCGAATCAATATCTACCGCATGGAAATATGCAAGAACTCTCACGTATTGTGGTGGCATGCACGCGTCGCAGGGTGTAAAATTAGAGATGCAGCATGTGGTATGTATATTAACACTTAAGTGGACAAGGGGAGGGGGTTCCCTGGAACTCGCAAAATTAAATTTTGATGGCGCAATCACTACATCGGGGACTCAGTGCATTGGTGTTTGTTGGTGTTTGGTACCGTTATGGTTAGCTAATTAGGGAGCATGATTTTAATGGAAGGTTGTTTAGTGGTGATGGTGTGCTGTTGTGTACGCCCATAACTATTGACGTTCAGAGTGATTGTGAACCTTTGACCTCCTCACAAATAATGCAACAAAACAAAACAAGATGTACAAAAAGAATAGATTTCGTGTGTTGACGTGCTCACGCATAATGCATAAATACAAGTAGTAACGCTTCCGCGAGAATAAGTTTATTTCGTGCTGCATTACACCATAGAGGTTTCATGCGTGATGACGTCATGGGGCGTAAAATAAGACTATGCCATTACATCGATGTAGTACGCGAGCGGTATATAACTATTAAGATTTCCAACTTATGCGTTTACGATTGGGATTTTGTGTGTTTTTATGAGGAGCTATTCCTTCGTCCAACTTTGTCTGCAACATCCAGCCTCGTCAAAGTATGTCTATATTAATAATCGGGTTTGACATTCAGACTATATTAGCTTGTGCAGTAGCTTTTCTGATTTTAACATGGTGGTTGCGTAGACCTAGGAATCTACCACCGGGTCCATCGGGATGGCCTTTGGTTGGATATATACCAAACCTTGTGATATCACTCTACCGGCCAGGACTACATCCACATCAGCTACTTAATAATTTGGCCAAGGAGTATGGCCCAGTCTTTAGTATGTACATCGGCGGGAAGTTAATTGTTGTCTTAAACAACTATCACAGCATAAAAGAAGGCTTCCAGAATCCACATCTGAACGATCGACCAAGGAGTCCTTTTTTGGAAGAGCTTAATATGGGCAGCGGTAGGTTTATTGCATGGAAAATATAAAACACAATATTATTCTATTTCCATCTTAACACTTATTAGCCGGGGGTGGGGCAGCTCACTAAATTAATTTGTCGATGTTTTTACACAATTGGTATCAAATTTAATCAAAATTTGATCATTTGATACCGAAAGTATTTAGATAGTTGACAAACGTCTTGGCGGGTTCCCCGTTGGTATATTTCCCTATTAAATTTGTTTAAAGTAATCAGAAGGCAACACAAAATCACCAATCAAAATTATTATTCATTGTTTTCGAAACACGCAAAAATTTTGTCAAAAGACAGAATATAATAATTTGAGTCTTGCAATACATCATACACTTTGAAAACTATTTTTATCTGGTCCAGAAGACAAATATTAAATATATTTAAAGATCTATTTTTTAGTGATAATTGCAAATTTTATTTAAGCTGAAATAGATCGAACGTTGAAGCGCTTGCAACAACACGCTTTGATGATAACAAGTAGGATTTTTTATGGTACCATGTGTCCAAATTGCCCTCTTTTGCCCGTTTGTTGAAATGCACCATTTCAACAAACACTCAATTCTTACACATGTACAACATGGATTCCGTCAAAAGCATTCTTGCGAATCATAATTAATACTTACAATACAAGAACTGGCAAGTTCATTCAACAAAAAGTCCCAGGTAGACATGATTATAATGGACTTCTCCAAAGCTTTTGACGTAGTACCACACAACAGACTCCTTTACAAACTTCATAGATACGGCATACAACACAAGACACTGGCCTGGATCAGCAGCTTCCTTAAGAATCGTACCCAGCGGGTTGTCGTCAGTGGCGATAAGTCGGCCTGGTCAAATGTTATCTCTGGCGTTCCACAGGGTACGGTCTTGGGGCCGCTGTTGTTCCTGGCTTACATTAATGATCTCCCTGACAACATATACTCATATGTGCGCTTGTTCACGGACGATTGCGTCATTTATCGTGAAGTCATCAACAATACACAAGATTAAAACTACATAGCATAGACCCCTAACCTGACCGTTTGACTCCCTTGTTGGAGTGTTGACCAGTATCCAACTCAAGACTCAAGACAGTGTTACCGACGGAATCTGAAATGTCGGTGTAATTCATTTAATAAAAATACGTCTTATTTATTTTGTTGAACCCTCTAACATGTGAATATACTTGAAAGTCTTCAATTTAATCTTTGTTACAATATGAAGAAGTTTTTTCGTGGTTTCCATGCGAAAATAATCAGACATAATTACCATAATAGCTCGGCCAAGAGGAGGTATAGTGTTCTTCCCACAATGCAATTCTTCCAATGCATTTTTGCACTGGTTGTCACATGAATTTATAGTGACAAAAAGTAGCTAAATGAACAGAACTCATCACCCCAATCTTGCAATTTAAGTACTTTTTGTCACTATAAATTCATGTGACAACCAGTGAAAAAAAATGCATTGGAAGGAACAAATGCATTGTGGGACGAACGTTATACCTCCTCGAAGCTGTGCCTACTATTATCGACTTCAAGGTTAACCCCTTGGAACCACAATTAATTGTATACCCGTTATTTTCCCGTTCACTGATCACTGAGCATAATGAGATTTTACTGCGCTCTTACTGCATTATTGATCACTGCATGTATTAAAGTGCATTTTATCCAATTGGTTATATACACACCTCTTTCGTGGCGATGTGACATCGCTTCTCTTTGAACCTATTGCCACTCAGCATTATTCAAATGCTTCATTTTGAAGATTTGGTGCACGATTTATGGAAAGAAAAACACCTTTCCTTCAAGAGAACATTTTAGCCTATTTAATTTTCAAGAATTAGTGCACGATGAAAACGTCTTTACTTTAAAAATCATGACAACGAACATTTGACAATACCTATTTTTCTTCATAGGCATAATTGTATCCTCGGGAGAAACCTGGAAACAGCAAAGACGTTTCACACTTACTACTCTGCGAAGCTTTGGAGTGGGCAAGCGAAGCTTTGAAGAGCGTATTTCTGAAGAGGTAGAAGCCTTGTCCAAGGAACTCGACCCTTTTAAAAGACAAACCGTTGAACCCCTGCAATCTTTCACAAATGCTACCGCTAATATCATATGCTCAGTAGTTTTCGGAAAGCGTTTCGATTATTCGGACCTTAGCTTCCGACTTCTGCTAGACAATGTCGAAGAAAACGCAAAGCATACCGGCGCGGGTGGATTAATATTTTTTGTCCCTTTTGCAAAGTTCATAATGCCATCGACATATAGGATTTTGAAGAGAACCCTAGATTCTTTAATCGAATTCATCTCAGATAGTATTGATAAACACAAAGCGGCACATGATCCGAACAACCCCAACGACTACATTGACGTATATCTGAACGAGATCGAATTAAACAAGAAACTTAATCGCGAATCTCACGTCAACATTCACAACCAAATAACCTCTGTAATCAATCTCTTCGGGGCTGGCACTGAAACAACTTCCACGACATTGCGCTGGGCCGTTCTGTACATGATGGCTTACCCTGAGATTCAAGACCGAATTCAAAAGGAGATGGATTCAGTCGTGGGTAGAAACCGGCTACCAAGGCTTGCTGATAAGGAAAACTTGCCTTTCACATTGGCGACCCTTCTGGAAATTCAGCGCATTGCAACTGTCGCGCCTCTTGGGTTATTGCACTGCAGCGATGAAGACACCACTCTCAAAGGATACGTGATTCCAAAGGGAAGCGTCGTCATATCTAACCTATGGGCTGTTCATTTTGACCCTGACACATGGCAAAATCCGGAGGAATTCAAACCAGAGAGGTTTCTCAATGAAAATGGGAATTTGCAAGAAAGAGCGGAATTAATCCCCTTTTCAATAGGTAATGAGCACAATGTTCCCAGTTGTTGTATTTTATGCATTGTAATCTGCGAGTGCGTGTTCAACATGAAAAAAGTTCTCCTCCCCAAAACCTTTTCATATAATTTGAGACTTTTGCTTTGGCATGTATAACTCAGTTGTTAGAAGCAGATTAATTTTATCAAGGTAGACACACATCAATATTAGTGTTTCCTCCATCAAAATCGCTTCATTAATGGCCTTTCCTTCAGATGTCCAAATACGGTTTGATAAATAACTCAGTGCAGAGCAACGACCAGAAATACAAAATTGAAAATGAAATTTTGCAGACAAAATAGAAGACAAAGGTAGGGAAAAAAAAAGAATTATCACAAATTTAGAATACACTTAGTGCTGAAGCATATACAAAAAGTGGAATAAACTAACATAAATTACGGCTATGGATGTCGTCGATACACCCATCAAAATATGCCCATTTTGTCATATACCTCTGGGAATGTAGAGGCTATTATGGTACATTCATAAACGCTAATTAGGAGAGAACAAAATCAGTTATAGTAATCATGTATTGATATTTGTCATTGTAATAGCATGTTTTCGAATATTTCTCCCTCATAGGTCGACGAATATGCTTAGGCGAACACCTTGCAAAGATGGAACTCTTCATCTTCTTCACACATCTCCTTCATCAATTCACATTCAAGAAGCCAGACGATTCTCCTCCGCTGTCCTTTGAAGGAGTTAATGGTGTCGTGCACTCTACCGGACCATTTTTGACGAAAGTTATTAAGCGTGGTTGAACTTCTGTAGAAAAAAAATGCAAGGGACGTCCTTTTCGTAATTGTCACATCCTGGCTTGATGCTGGAGCTTATCAAGTATCGGGACGTTCACGTCGGGTACATCTCTAATGGCCAGCGTCATTTGGTCATATCGTAAAAGTGGGACGAAAGAGAAGCACGCGCCGCCCTTGAAACAAGCCAGAGCGTGACTCTCGCATCAGAAAATGTTGACAAATTACGGAAAGTGGTGGTATCCATGAATACACATGCTACATTTTGTATATTTGGAGCATAAATGTGTTTCAGAGATATGATCATTATCCTTTAGTTTACTCACGTCGCCTCGTGCCTGATATGAAGGCCATGCGATCTCGGGACTTACCACTCGGAGCAAGCCACTCCACATATATGAACTATTATGCAACTGGTTTACCAATTATTAAATTACATTTTTGTCCAGAGTACTAATATCTATCTGATTTCACCATTCCAATATGATATTTACAGAGTCTATAATAATTGCCCATTCCGTACCGGGGAACGGAATTCCAATACAAGAATGCACAGCTGACAGCGCTGTCCTTTAAAAAATGGTACAATCCGAAAAAGAGTAATTATAAAATTTCCAAATAAGTTATCTTACTTGGTATACAAAATATTAAAAACGAAGACTGGGCTCATAGTGTTGTTTTCATCTTATTGCTTTGTCAATTCAGGGATATAATCATTTATGCGATTGTACCAAAATTTTGTGCCACTTTTATGCATGGGCAGAGTGTTTTCAAGTACTGTTCCAGGTGTCCTGAGGCCTTAAAAGATTACAACTTGGCAAAATGAACCCAAATACAGATAAAGTACACAAATGTGGTCTAATTTTCTCAACACAAGCTTAATAGTCAACACACTAGTTCAATGATAAATCTTTCTTTTCATAAATAATTAACAAATACAAATATTTAATTGAATGTTTGAAATGGGCTCTTATTTACTTACGATCGAATTGGTATCTGTGGAAATCATGGTAGAAGAATATAATTGCAATCAAAATAATCACTCCAAATCCAAAGAATGGATTGAAATGTAATATGTTTGTGCATTAACCGATTCTTTAAGTCAATACAATGTTTTAATTTGGAAGCAAAGTATATGAATGTGTTGGTAGGAATTTTCGTTTCATGATATTTCAATACCATAAAACTCTCTCCTCCAAAATAAATGGAGGTTGCTGTCCTAATACGATCATGGTTCTCTTCAAACAAACACAGTATGTCGAATGTCATGCATCATTACTTAACCCTCGTCTACCGAAGGGGGGGGGGTGGTTACCACCCCTTCAGGTTTTCCCCGGCTTTCTAAAACCCCCTTTTTTGGTGCCAAATTATTTATGTAATTGTCAATTGACATGTTCCGCTCCTTTCTCCAAAACAAACATCCACCGGGGTATAGGTAGATACAGGGTGATCCCAAAGGTATCGATAGGGGGGGGTGGAACCACCCCCCCCCCCCTCCGAAGAGAAGTACCAAATGCCTAACACAACACAGGAACACACATACACTTTGATTTTGGTACCAGATAGATAATCTCTGGTCCTCCTCTTTCCTTGATACCAAATTAGTTACCAACATGCCTAGCTTACGTCACAATGACGTCAGAAGTTCGCCTGTCAGCAAAACAGCCATTTCCATAGACTCCACACAGTGGAAGGATTCTATTTTTCGCCAAAAAGGTTAGGAAAATCATATTTTCATGCTGTTTTTGACTCTACTTGGATGGGAATGACTATTTTATATAAGACATCATTTTAGAGCTATAATTAGGTGTTTTGGGTCGCTAAAATATGCGAAATATCATTTTTCCCACCCTTATATTCATTATTTCGTACTTTGCTCAACATATGACGTCAGGTGACGTCATATGGGGATGTTAGTACTTATTTTGGTACGAATGGAAAGAAGAAACTCTAAGCTATCCTTTTTATTACCACCTTTACAGGAATCGGAGTTTCAGTAACGAAAATCACAGGGTGGGGTGGTAACCACCCCCCCCCCCCTTCGGAGTTTTGGTTCACCAAAAATGCTCATGTAGACGAGGTTAAAGACATCACTTACTGAAGATAAATTTCACCATTATATAACTGTTTTCACATATTTTTAAGTTTCTGAATGAAGTTCTCTATTTTAGAAGAATTTGTTGTCCAAATTGAATAATTTATGTTTAACCCATTCCTTTCCACCATTTTCACTCAAACCAGAAAGTGGCACAAACTCGATATTATGTTGTGCTTTCTGCGTAACTGGATGTTATCTCTTGATTGAAGCAGCTAATTTGAAATGAACAAATCGTTTGAACGCCTGGTCTTTTTTTTCTTTATGTGATGTACAAAAGGACTTACTTAGGTTTGTAGATTTAATATTGAAAAAAACTATCGGTTTTCGATTTCTTTGAGACAAAATATGCGAATGCAGATATTTCTCCACATTTATCTAATGAAATGGTAAGCAAACATAAACATCATGACTTCTGCTATCCTGCTTACACACGATAAACATTCTGATCAGCACAAACATAATCCTTGCCGTATGCCCATTTAGTGTTGGCATTTTGAATAGTTAGTTTGCATGATATAGCAGTTCAGCTGCTAGTTGAATTAATTAAATTTATATATGAGTAGTAAGAGTTTCTTCTTACAATTAAGAAATAAAAACCTTTGAAAGTCCTTTGGATCCAGAAATCCCAATTTCAGCTCGCGCATTGGTTTACACGTAAAAGAGAAATCTTGACGAAAAATTCTGATTTTTCTGATGTTGTCAAGGAATATTTCTTATTCCAAACCGTTGGGAGATGAAGAATCAACTCCACTTGAAGGGTGTTATTTTTTTTTGTCATTAATACGAGGATGACGAGGTCGTAGTGGGGTTCATGGGGACACCCATGATCGCCACAATCAAGCACCCAAATTGGTTGGTGGTTTGCCACTCCGTAATTGCTGTAATTTCTCTTGACATTTCTGGTGAGTTGCTATAATAAGGGGCTGGATACACCGCCGTTTTCTTTACAAAGGAATAACTTGGGCGACTATGTTTTTGTTTGGGGGCAAGGACCTGGCAGGATAAACTCCAGTCAGTTCCATCGCAAAATGACATTCATCAGCCTAGTTACAACTATTGAGGGCGCTTATCTTGCTTTCTCTCTGCCCCCTTCCAATTCCCCTTTCCGAGGCACATCCCTCTATATACTCTTTGGTATGACCCCCTCCCCCGTGCCTTAGCTGAGCCCATGCAAACTCTACCCATGGGATATAAAAATGATCTCAGAAATCTACCACATCGTCCATGCACCCCCCCCCCATCCACCCCAGGCTTTTGGCCGCGCCCCAGCAGCAGCTTTGCCACTGTATGGCAATCGTGGTTGTGGGTTTTGTCACCTAGTCATTGTTAATGGTGTAAAAATTCAAGCGAATCTTCTTGACCAAGACTAGCTAACGTTCATATGTTCAAACTTCTTTTAAAACAAAATGGTTCAAGGTTCACACGGGTAAGATATAACGCAACAATTTCTCTCAACTGCCTAAAATGCACTTAACTGCATAAGGGGTTTTCACTTCCGTTAGTGCATAACGGGGGGGGGGGGGGTCCTAGGGACCCCCCCTAATATAACCACTTTCCCAAAGGATTGTTTAGATGAATCCACCACATGTTAGAAGGCTTCAAAGACTCAACAATAAGAAATAAAAACTCAAAGAAGTTGTCAGTAAAAAAATTAGGGGCAAACATTGTTTTTATTTCGCGTCAAATGTGCGAAAAAGACCCTAATTTGTTTCTGCATTTTCTACGGCATTCTTCGCCTAGACGTGTTCTATTGTTTTAATTGTGAAGAATGACTATATTTACCATATAAGCACAAACATAAATTTTTGTCTCATGCCATTTTATATTTTAGGGTTACTTGTAAAATAATTTACCCTAGGTTCCTACAGTAAATCGCTACAGATGTATATAAAATTAATGGCTCCAATGGCCTACTATACTTTGCAATTTTTTTTATTACTTATTTACTTTGTTTTATGTCACTAGGTGTATTCATTATGAAAATCAGAATCCCAGTAACTCTAATAAGATTTTTCATTTTTGCCATGGGTAACTTCCGTTAGTGGCATAATGGGGGGGGGGGGGGGGGGGGTGGGGGGGGGGGGGGGGGGGGGGGTTTTTTTTTTCTCCTTTTTTCTTATTTTGGTTTGTGTGTCTCTCGGTCCCCCCCACTACTTACCCGCCCCCCGACGCTCTTTCTTTGCATTTTTTTTTTGCACCACACAATCTTCCCCTCCCATGTTCGACCCCCTACCACCCCTCTACACCCAATATCTTTTAGGCGTTAAAAATCGCCGGCTTAACAAACTACCGTTGTGATACCCTAGAGCCCCCCCCTTATTAGTTAAGTGTTAATAGTGCTATATTGGCTGAAAATGTATATTTCCTGTTGTAACAGTCACCTACCCCAATTTAAAACCAATTTGAAAAAATCGGATCAATATAAATATTTACTGCCATAATGACCTTGGAACAGTTTTTGACCTTTCCTGCAAAAACAAAAGGTTGGTAGATAATAGGAAACTATACCCTTTTTAAATCATTAGAATAAGATGAACATGTCTATACACCTTTTAACCCCGTGTGAAACATTTACAAATTTCCCCTGTTAAATTATCCCCTTCTCAAAATGCTCATGGATTACAAAATTGCATCATCAAGAGCGGGAATCAGCAGGTCAATGATGCCCAGAAACCATCAAACATTTTTTCATGGCATCCATTTTGGATATTTACTGAATATGACTCAGTTACACTATATAGCCTTACTACGATGTTTGGCAGTGATAAAAGAAGTTTATAATGCGATTAATTTTTTTACAAGCTGACTTTTGATTAGGTGAAATTGGTTTTGATTTTCCTCATTTCATAATGTGATTTTTAACACCTATACCAGAAAAGTAATGGCTGTGTGCAACACTACTCGATTTTTGTGCGTACGTGTTATTGGTTCGAATCACGAAGTAATTAGGAAAATCGCACCGTATGGTCTTCCTATGGTGCTATATCCATTACACTCTTTATAAATAGGAGTGAAAACACATTATAATTTTATCTTGTTGCTAACACCATGATATGTCTGTACCACCACGGTGGTCTTTAGATACTTTCTCAGCAAATAGCTACTCGCCTCTCATTGATCTGACCCAAAGAAAATAATCAAGGTACGTCTCTCCACCTCCTCTCTCTCCCCCCCCCCCCCTCTTTCTCTCTCTCTTCTCTCCTCTCTTCTCTCTCGGCCCCCTCGATCCCCCCCTCTTAACACTTTGCTACGGGGAAATTGTCTTTCATACATTGTGACCAATTGTATTGGCACATTTCAGACGACGTTTATTGAGTTACTGTGGCCATGATTTTACGGATGAAGAACCCAGTGATAGTAGTGTTGAGTTTACAGTGCTATTTTGTCATCCATCCCCCCGTACCCATGTAAGTCACTGAAAGTAAAATTTTTTTATATTATATAATCGAATTCAGTCATCATGTTATTTAACCAGTTTAGTTTTTTATTTAGTTAAAGGGATTAGCAGCGATTTCTAATCCGAACATCGAAACAAATCATCAAAATTCTATTTTTATATTTTTTGTTTACTGGCATGGATAGGCGAACAACTGCAAGTGGTTGATTGAAATCCATGTGTACAGACAAGGCAGTACTTTTTTATCTGATTCTTTACTTTCTATACGTGCGTATCAAAATCCATTTGAGATCAAAAAGCCTTTCCCGGTGAATAACACATATTTTCAGCGGATATTGACACCATGATGAATTACATTTACAACAAGACCACTCACCCAGACATTTTGGATCTGTGTTTATTCTGTCTGTTGTAAACCACAATCAGCTGTTAGTGCAATTTTGAGACGCCGTCGCTCTATGTCTCTTTGGGGGAGACGGTAATGATAAATTTCCTCCAATACTGTCATTTTTTTTCTCTCTTTGTGGGTTTTTTTTCTACATTAAACCAGTTATATGCATGGAATTGTATACACTTATCCTGATTTATATGCTTTCCCACATTTTTTCGATTCTCTCGATCATCGCTGCAATCCCTTTCAAAACTTTCGTTTAAAAAAATTGTTACCCATTCCACCTGGATTGCAGCAAAAGTAGTTGGCACTATCTTCAGTATTGGTTCTCCAGGCCTTGAGAAAAAGGAAGATTTGAGGCCCATTTTAAGAAATCCAAGCATTAAAGATTTACCTTTGGGGATTACCTTTGACATATGATTATTTTTGTATTATATATCCATAACCATAATTTGTAGGCTGTACAAACGAGCCCATTTTTCAACTTTGAATCAGGACGAACACCTTTCTACAGCACACCAAAGCATTTTGCGATTTTTTGACCCTTGTATATATGGATTTACCACCTGCTGGATTTCCGCCCACTCTTTCACGAGGGCACCCTCGTTAAATTTGCTAACTAATCTTTGTAGATTTTGATGACCTTCCCTACCACTTGGAAAGTGGTATGATTATTTTTTACTAAAATGAACTTAAAAGGATGAGTAGTACAATTTCATGTGTGGTTTTTGGTCAAGTCTGGGACTGTCCTGTACAGTCTTCTGCAGTCTTGTGGGGTCAGGAGCACGTGGCAAATATGAAAAAAAAAAAAAACACGATTTTTTTTCTTGCAGATTAAACAAATCGTATCGAGTTTTGGAATCGGGAAGGTCGGCTTGAACACATGAGCGGTTTGGAAGCGGTAGTCGGTGAGTTGGTGCGCATCATGAGTGGTTGTGTGCAGTTGAAAAGTGGTCGGCAATGAGTCTGCTCCATGCGGGAGAGAACATACAAACCATTTGGAAATGTTAAATCGGCGACTAAACTCGGTGACTACAGAAGATAATTTAGTCGCCGACTTGCAGTCTTGACAGCGACATGTCACAACTTGTGCTGTCTTGTTAAGGTCTGCGACTGATTGGGGACTGAAGAAGTGGTGCCGCCGATTAAACATGCTTGATCTTGTTGATTTCGTGATGCTGTCGTCTACTGCTAGGCGTTTCAGCATCCCTTGTCTCGTTGACGACGGGGAAACTCGCAGATTAATCATCCTGGTCGGGGAAAAAAATATAAATTTTGCAAGTTTGAACAAGACTGTAGCCGATTTTGAAAAAAAAATGCGGTCCTGTGTATTTGGGAAGATAGGTATAGGTATAGTCACACAGAAGACAGCTCCCGACCCAACCACTTCCCGACTACACAAAACCGCATTTTTTTTTTCAAAATCGGCTACAGTCTTGTTCAAACTTGCAAAATTTACAATTTTTATCCCGACCAGGATGATTGTCTGCGAGTATCCCCGTCGTCAACGAGACAAGGGATGCTGAAACGCCGAACAGTAGGAAACAACAAGATCCAGCATGTTTAATTGGCGACGCCATTTGTTCAGTCCCCGATTAGTCGCCGACCTTGAAACGACGGCACAAGTTGTGACATGTCGCTGTCAAGACTGCTCGTCGATTGGTCTCCGAGTTGTAGACGCCAATAAAGGTACCGTAACATGAAGACAACCCGCGACGCGACCCAACTTCTTCCCAACTACACAAGACCACATTTCTTTCAAAATCGGCTGCAGTCTTGTTCAAATTACAAGACAAGAGATGCTCAATCGCCGAGCATTAGGCGATCAAGCATGTCACTTGTTCAGTTCCCAATCAGTCGCAGACTTTAACACGACAGCACAAGTTGCTGTCAATACTGCAAGTCGGCGACTTATCTTCTGTAGTCACCGAGTTTAGTCGCCGATTTAACATGTCCAGTTGGCTTGCATTTTCTCTCCCGCTTGGAGCGGACTCATTGCCGACCACTTTCCAACTGCACAAAACCACTCATGATGCGCACCAACTCATCGGTTACCGCTTCCAAACCGCTCATGTGTTCAAGCCGACCTTCCCGATTCCAAAACCCGCCACGATTTTTTTAAGCTGCAAGAAAAAATCGTGGCGGTTTTTTTCAAATTTGCCACGTGCTCCCGACCACATAAGACTGCAGAAGACTGTACAGAACATTCCCAGACTTGGCCAAAACTACACCCGAAAAAGGAAAACTACTCACGATTTTCGAAAAATGGCCAATCGGCACCAGTCTTGAGCAGTCTGGAAGCGGTTTTCTAGCAAATAATGGGTAAGACTACAGACGACTGTACAGAACAGGCCCAGCCAGACCTTGCCAAAACTACACATGAAAAAGAAAAACTGCTCACGATTTTCGAAAATTTATCAATCGGCACCAGTCTGGAGCAGTCTGGAAGTGGGTTTCTAGCAAAAAATCGGCTGTGTGACTGAGCCTTATATGTCGTTTTGCCACCTTTCAGGGTACCAAGAATTAGCTCGGCCCATGGATTACACAGGATCGTGCTGCCGGTTTAGCACTCCTTATATTTAATGTCCTATAACAATCGTTCATCTTTTACAAACAACGAATTAATGGCATATATTTTTGTTTTCACATTTATTTCCAAAACCCATCTCTTGAAAGTGAGAGTAAGTAACGATAGTAACAATGAATACACCAAGAAGGAGTCTGCTCACCATCTTGCCTTGCGGTCAACTATCTACGTCAAAACTTTAACAGGTAATTATCAGATTTATTCGATGTTAACGCCAGAAATAGGCTGTTAGGATTAACGTAAAAAGACCGGAAGTCACTCACTGAATGCGTATGATATCTATAACCTAGAATTGAGTGTTTTATGTATAGATATTATACTATCTATGTTCTGCGCCTGTTGCTGTTCTCCTGCTTCTCCTTCAACTTTGACCAGACTCGCAAGATCCATCTGATCTTCCTCAATCTATACTTTCTAGCAAGCTCATCATTATCACTATTGACAAAGCAGTACCACCACCGCCATCACCACCACAACTACCACCACCTCCACCTCCACCACCACGATTACCACTTTTTTTTTTTTTTTTTTTTTTTTTTTTTTTTTTTTTTTTTTTTTTTTTTTTTTTTTTTTTTTTTTTTTTTTTTTTTTTTTTTTTTTTTTTTTTTTTAAAAAAAAAAAAAATTCTCGCGCCCTTACTTCCAGAGAGACACCTGCGATTTTCCAATGTTGCGAACGAGGCTGAGATAATAACATATTTGAGATGCTTTCAGATACATAAATTTGTGACATACTGTTCAATATATAAACAATAACAATCGATAATATGACCAATAATTATGAATAAGATTTCAATGCGACTTATTTTTTGATAAAGATAGCATATTAATAGCTGAAAACATTTCGTTATGAAGGATTAGAAAATCACTTGGTGGCGCTATACCTCAAAATCGTCTATAGGCTCAGACGATGGCGGCCAAGACTCTTCAATATAGCAACTCACCAAAACGAATCAAACAGTAATACAGCCATAATTTAAAGCACACGCCGAATTAGGCGCTTTGATGTGTTCGGTCAAAAGCCACATCCGTTATTCATACATAAAAAAAAAAAAAAAAAAAAAAATTTTTTTTTTTTTTTTTTTTTAAAAATCAGAAATAACTAGTAGTCAGGGGGCACATGTCATCCTGTTGCTATTACTTCAGAAGGTCTGCCAAGTTTGGTTTTCACTTTCATGTGTTCAATAACACCACAAGGAATAATTTCCAACTTGTTATCTAATTCTCAGTCTATTTTGTCAACTGGTGAGGGCGCTTTTTTCAAAATGGCCGCCAAATGACATACTTTTCAAAGCATCTCTTTAAGGAAATGCCCATATCATGTTATAATGATTTTTGTTGGTGCTAAAATTGGTCTTTTGTTATTATATGCTTAGTGCATACATATTTCGTCGCTGGGCGGGAAAAAACCTCACATGTAACTTCAGAGGTCAAATACAAAACCTCATATGTAAAAAGTGGGCCCCAGTGCTAAAACCTCATATGTGCATTTTGGTCACATCGGGTTCTAGTTTGAATTTCAAGCCAAATATGGAGTCATATGAATCTGGAGTAAATAATTATCTAAATATATTTAGAAAGGAAAACATGTCTTGTGCAGGGCTTCACAGCAAATTATTTAGTATTTGGTGTCCCCCGAAAATGTTACATATGAGGTTTTGTCATGTTACATTTTTTACTACATGTGAGGTTTTGTTCTTAAAGGTCAAATGCACATATGAGGTTTTTCCCGCCCAGCGACGATTTACAATATACTTTTAAGGACCCCGGGCCAAATTATGTCTCGCTAACCTTGGACTGTCGGTCTATTTCCAAGTTGATAATGACCTCAAGTCAACCCACTTTCCAAAGTTTGTTTACATCCAACAAATTAGGTCACCATATGTTAGTTTACCGCAGGCAGGTCCAAGGCCAATCTGTACTCTAGTTGCTCCCACTGGTGGGATTTGTGTTTAGTGTTGCCGCATTGTAAATATGGAAATAATATTGAACTTGTAATGGTAAAAACACTGGATGAACAAGGCATATGACCACATGACAGGCTAGTTTACATATTATCACTATTTAGTTTTGTAACTGCTAAAATACAAACTTCTAAAGAGCAGAAATAAATATTAAAAATCCTAATGAATAAATACATGCGTTATCATTGAGCTTAAGTGTTATAAAACTCATAAATATAGGCACTATTTTTATTCGCTTTTTAAAGTGTCATTGTAGTTCAATTTTTAAGTGTTTTATTATGTTTAAACATCTTCAGTAACTAACACAATTGATTAACATATGGTAATGTAACTTGCACTTGTAAATCATTATGCGAAAAACTATTTGTTGACAGAGCTAAACATATTGAATGTTGTCTGCAAAATACTACATCCTAACAAAATGAAAAAAAAAATGCCTTGACCAATATACCAATAATTTGAAAATAATCACACATAGTAGATCGCATCAAACATTTTAAGTTAAATATGTTTTGATACATAGTGTTCACAAAATACAAAACACAACTGGGATGCAACATTTAGTATCACACGGTATTACATACATGCATACCTTCAACTTGCTTCAAAATTTTCAATGAAAACATGCACAACTGGCAACTCAGTGGAAGTTTCTTAACGTCCCTTGGGGACTGCACTGAGACACAGTGGCGGGATTCTGTCTTGGTCGATCCTTGATCGATCCCTGGCTATTTTCCCATGTGTATGTAAAATGTTGACCGCAAGTAACCAGGCAGTTTCGACACACAGTGTCTTGTCTATCCTTGTATGGACCTATTTTGGCCCGCGGTCCTTAAGGGGTTTAAGGGCCATTTAATGGGTTTAAGGGGTCATAAACTCTTAAAATACATTGATTTGTCATTTGTGAAGCCTTAGAAACTGTCCCCAAGCGAAGGGTAGTATTCTTTTCAACATTCTTCCTAACAGCAAAGAAGCCGGGCCAATGGCGCCCCATACTAAACCCCAGGCCGCTTAATTAACTGTTACATTCGACCCATTCCTTTCAACTTGGAAACCTTAGCGGCCATCATCCCGTAACTACGCAAGGGGTGGTGGAGCGCAACATTGGACTTTAAGGACGCATACCTACACGTGACCATCCATCCTTCAGACAGAAAATGGCTCGGTTTTTACACCAACAGCGAGACCTTCCCGTTCTAGAGCCTGCGCTTCAGGCTATCCACGGCCCCAAGGACCTTCACAAGGATAGCCAAGGTGATTGCCGAAGCTCTGCGGTGACAAGGAATGGTCATCTTACATTTACTTCGACGACCGGCTGATCACTGCCCCATCCCAGACCCTTCGCTTTCAAATCTGGAAGACCTCCAGCCTTGTCAGCTCCCATGGACTAATCATCAACTGGGAGGAGTAAGCCATCCAACCATCCTAGACAGTGCATTTCCTTGGCTCGGTCATAGACTTCGGCAGAGGGAAGGTGTTCCAGACAGCAGAGAGAACAACAACCATCGTCCTGTGCACACAGAACCTCCTCGCCAGGCAGACGGCTCCAGCCAAACTGTTGTTACGGCTTCGTGCCCTTATAGCCAGCATCACAGCAGTCCTTCCCAAATGCCCCTACGTACGAGATACATACAGCTTCACGCTTCATCCAAGTTCAGCCTCAATATAGACTGGATGTCGAATGTGGTAGCCGTCTCTCCAAAGGTCCACCACACCCTCAGATGGTCATTGCAGCCTCACAACATTTACTCTGGGCGGTCCCGCTTCCACGCTCACCATAGACACGTCCAAAACGGGCTGGGGAGCACACTAGGAAATGCATTTTTCCCGGGAAGATAGTCACATTTCCCATAGATTTCCCACCATTTCTTATGTATTTCTTTGTCTGAAAAGTCAAAATTTCCCTCCAAATAGTCAAATTTCCCTAGATTCCCCACTTTTTCCCACCATGCTGGGAAGGCTGGCGATTGGCAGTGTCTTGGCCTCCAATCATTGCGAAGCATCACATCAACCTTCTGGAGCTGTGGGTGGTCCGCCTGGCATTACGGCACCTACTTCCCAAGGTCAAGGACCAGACGATCACCTATGCTGCAACAACCTCACAGTAGTGACTTATATAAACAAGCAGGAACCCGCAGCCTGACTATGTCAACAGACAATCAAGCTGCTGATATGGTGTCAGCGCCCCAGGATCGAGCTCCAGGCAGTCCATCTCCTCCCGGGAGCAACATTCTAGCAGGTACCCTATCGAGAAGGGGAACAACCATCCATGCCCCGACCAAGGTCAGGGGCTTTTCAGTGGAATGGCACCTCAACCCAACAGTGTGCAAGGTGGTCTTCAACAGACTCCATTGGCCTCTAATCAACCTTTTTGCAGCGACCGGGAACAACCAGCTCCCGACATACTGTTCCTGGGGAGCGGACGCAATGATGATCAGCTGGAAAAGGATCTCGGCATATGCGTACCCCCGATAGCGATGATACCAAGGGTGCTGGGGAAGCTCTCGGGATCCAGCGGGTGCAACATTCTTCTAATAGCACACACTGACCCAGACAGATATGGTTCCCGAAAGTCTCCCTCTCACAGTGGCGGAACGGTTTTACATCCCAGGCAGACGGCTACATCCAAACTGTGGTTACGGCTCCTTGGCCTTATCGCCAGCCTCACAGCTGTCCTACCCAATGCCCTTACGTATGAGATACATATAGCTTCACGTTCTATCCAAGTTCAGCCCCGAAAAGACCGGATGTCGAAGGGTATATAGATGTCTCTCCAAAGGTCCACACGCCATCAGTGGATGCAGGCTCACAACATTCACCCCGGGCGGTCCCGCTTCCACGCCCACCAAAGACACGTCCAAGACGGGCGGGGGAGCCCACTGGGAAGGCTGGCGATTGGCAGTGTCTTGGACTCCAGACATTGTAAAGCAGCACATCAACCTTCTGGAGCTGTGGGCGGTCCGCCTGGCATTACGGCGCCTACTTCCCGCAGTCTGATTCTATGTCAACAGACAATCGTGCTGCTAATATGGTGCCAGCGCCACCGGATTTAGCTCGAGATAGTCTATCTCCCGGGCGCAGGCAACATTCTAGCTGGTACCCTGTCGAAAAGGGGAACAACCATCTATGCCCCGACCAAGGTCAGGGGCTTGTTGGTGGAATGGCACCTCAATCCAACAGTGTGCTGCGGCTGGGAACAACCAGCTCCGGACATACTCTTCCTGGGGAGCGGGCCAGATGGCCTTTGCCATGGACGCAATGACGATCAGCTGGGGCAGGATGTCGTCATATGCGTTCCCCCGATATCAATGATACCCATGGTGCTGGAGAAGCTCTCAAGATCCAGCGGGTGCAACATGCTTCTAATAGCGCACACTGGTCCAGACAAATGTGGTTCCCGAAAGTACTTCCTCTCACGGTGGCGGAACCGTTTTACCTCCCGATGAGGAGAGACCGCTTGATGAACCCGGACAAGACTCAAGTTCCTCCAGGGACAATTCAGACCCTTCAGCTGACTGTATGGGTACTTTCATCAGATCCTACAGTAATACAACAAGACAAGACAACAAAGTCAATCCTTATAAATATTATAAGGCCCCTTTGGGAAACGTAGCAGAGTTCTTCAAATGGGTTTGCAGCAACTAGGGACCAGCGCACGCTCCATGAGAGCCTGCCGTACTGCCGCAGCTTCTGTTCTCAGGTGGATCTACCGTGTCTAATTCACCTGTCCTGAATGATCCCTTGAAGAGGATGTTTTACGAGTGTTCTCCCATGAAGTCGCTTGTCCCAGCGTGTGACTTAAACAGGGCCCTGCACCTCCAAGCGGAGCCCCCGTTCAAACCTCTGGATCATGGAACTTACCAGGAAGATGGCGTTCCTAAAGCATGACTATTCTACTTGTTAGAGTATTTTTCCTATGATTTTGGCCGCCATTTTGAAAAAAAGTGCCCTCTATCATTGAAAACTGTGACTGAGAATTTGACATGAAGCTAAAAACATAAAAAGTATAATCTGGTCCACATTTGAAATCACACTCAACATAATTATTTTCTGAAGCACTTTATACGTTACTACTTTATTCTTTATAGTTTTTTGTATCATTTTGACCGCCGTTTTGAAAAAAAAACGCCCTCAATTGATGAAAATCGTCATTTAGAGTTTGGTATTAGGTTGAAAACAACTGAATATGGGTTAATCAATAAGGTCCACATTGAAAACCAGGCTTAATCAATTTTTCTGAAGCACTTTATATACGACTTTGTTTTATTTTTTTATAGCCTTTTAACCATTTTGGCGGCCATTTTGAAAAAAGCGCCCTCAATCTATGAAAATCGTCACTGAGAATTAGACAACAAGTTGAACTCAATCCTTATGGGTTCAATAACAAGGTCCCTATAAAATATCAGACTTGGCACAACTTCTGAAGTAGTTGACGTGTGTCCCCTGACTATAGTGTTGGCAACTCAATGTATTTTGACAATTTATCATGGTGTTGGGGTATGCCCTACTAGTCAAATAACCCTTACGGTGGGGTTGATTCTTTAGCTCCAACATCATGTTGTCTTATAACCATGTTGTCTTATAACTTCTCTGCTTATAACATATAAAAAAATCAGCATTTTTCGTCAAGATTTCGTCTAAAATTCAATTTGGATTTCTTTTTGCACGCCACCGCTGGTATTTTTTTATCAAAAATACCAGCCTGAGAGCAACAGTTTCAACCAGCTGGTACACCAAGCCCGTGCGCGAGTTCACATTGGTGTGTTAACACCAAGTGACTTATGTCTTGTTTTAAATATGTTGCATTATTCTTCAAATCATCGGTCCGAGTAAACAGCAATGCATCTGTTACAGCTGCAGCTGCAATAACTGCATCTGCAAAAGCAACTTATTCACCTGCTGGAACGCGTGTGTGTACTTATTAAAGCTTAAAGAGACACTGGCACATTGAAAAAACGAGCGCCCTCTAGATTTTTCAAAATTAATATTTTTGCATGATTATAAAACTTTTATATTATAGCCATCACCTGAAATCAATAAGCCCAAATGAGTGTACAGAACAATTTTATAATTAATGTCACCGGCGACATCAATTCACCAGGTGAAGGGGAAATGGAGTGTAACACAAGAAAACACACGCCAGAGTTGATTCTGATGGCATGCACCTTGTTTGACCGGTCTGTGACATTTGTGGTTTTAATATCAATGAGTACGAGTCTATGATATTCATGTAATAGAGACAGTTGTTGATTAAAATTATGGCAAACTTGAAAGTTAGCCTTCAAATTACCTGGACGTCTTTAGCTTCTTATTATTGCCCCTCTCTGCTTTGGGTATATTATTTTTTATGTGTAAAATATATCACTATTCTTCCAATGGCCTAGACTATCATTTGCGAGCAAATTGAAGAAAGTGCCAGTGCCGCTTAACCTGTTCATGTTGAAAAAAGTCTAATCAAATAAGTAACTTTTTCTGTTTCTTTGATTTTAAGGCACCACTATCACCCTAGATGTAGAAAGAAGTGACACTATTAACCAGGTAAAGGCGAAGATACAAGACAAAAAGGGCATTCCACCAGATCAACAGAAACTCATTTTTGGTGGCAAACAGTTGGAGGATGATCGCACTCTCGCAGACTATAACATCCAGAAGGAATCAACGCTTCATCTTGTTTTGCGTCTGCGGCTGCGCGGTGGCTATGGAGGCTTCGGGTGGGATCCCTGGGATCAAGCCCTACAAAAGAAGACACAGATATATAGGCACAATCATTAAAATGAGTATTTGAAATTACAATCTGCATAATCAGGGCGCATTGTTAAAGTAAAATAACTTAAGAATAAAGTTGTAATTCGTTAGACGGTATTCATTCAAATTAAAATTATTTAACCTAGTCTGCCTGAGTCATTTTCGTATGAGTTTGGTACCACGGGATAGCTTAGAGATTCTCATTTCCTTTGGTATCAAAATAGGTACCAACATCCCCATTATGAAGTCACTATGTCGTCATAAGATGAGGAAAGTATGAAAAAGTGGATATGGGGTGAAAAATTTATATTTTGCAATTTACTACCTCGAACACATTATTGTAGCACTAAAATGCTTTGTATATATACAACTATTCATTTCTCACCAAGTAGAGCCAAAAACCGCGTGACAATCAGATATTCCTAACTTTTTTGGTGAAGAAATGAATTTTCCCCTATTCCACACTAGTCCGGTTTAAAATTAAAGGAGGTGCCACCAGTCCTGGAGAAAGAGAAATTCTCATGATGTTTTTCTAGACAAGTTTTTTTTCAGGGGGAACAAGAATATCTGAGGTAAACATGCTGTATCCTGAGAACTTTTCCTTGAGGGCGCTTTTTCAAAATGGCCGCCAAAATTGCATATGGGTGAAAACGTACACTCAGCAAAAAAAGAAAGTCCCCGTGTGATACTTTTTGACGTAACCTTTTGACGTAACTCAAAAAGTATTTATTTTTATTATTTATTTTTCAAAAACTGATGGATGCGCAAATTTCTTACGCACAAAATGGCAATTTACTTTTGAAAAATAGACATCGTTTTTACCATGAAATCGTCCACTTTATGAAATTTCATGCAAGGGAAAAACTTGCACTATTTTTCCTGAAACGTAGAAGTTTGATTTCCAAGTGTGTTCTGTTAAACATTTCATTCACAATTTCTTGAGCAGGTGAATACTACTGCTGTTGCTCTGTCCGTGTGTTGTTACATAATCACATTGAAAAGAAATTTCATAAAATTGACTGCCCATCGATATGTTGATGAGGTGTTGCAACCCATTGTTGTGGCATATGCCGCAGCAATCGGTGATGAGTTCATTTTTTTGGATGATAACGTAACACCTCACTGTGCCATGTCAACATTCGGTATCTGGAAGACAACGGGATTACTCGCATAGAATGACCCGGGGGCGTTTGGGGGGGGGGGGGGTGGTTTAAAAACCTTTCGCCTACGCAAACATGGTAATAGGTATAGTATTAACCAAATAAGCAGTTATTAGCAACCAATGTTCATGAAGCTCTATCATGTACCACACGCTAAAAAAAAACAAAGCTTCAAGCTTTTTAGACATATGTACCGACGGACAGTTATGTGCCGACAAAACATCACGGTCGAGGGGGGGCAAGATCCCATCATTGCAATCCAATTGAGAACCTGTGGGATGACATGAAGAATGAAGCCGACAGGAAAATGAAAGAAACACATCTTTGCAGGATTTGCAGCGCATATTGCAATGGGCTTGGGCCAACTTAGATCAGCAGCGTATACGCACTTTGGTCAACAGTATGCGCAAGAGGTGCCTTGAAGTCATTGATAAGGACGGTGGACCTACCCAGTATTGAACAGCTTGCTTCCTTGCTGAGTTGATAAGCTTTTGAAATGGAGTAATAAATGTTGTTTTATGACCAGAAAGCAATGAGTACTTTTTCACTTTTCTGTGTGAAATTGAATTTGCAGACAAAAGTGCAACTTTTTTCTTGCATGAAAATTCATAAAATGGACGACTTCATGGTAAAAACTATGTCTATCGGGCAAAAGTAAATTGTCATTTTGTGCGTAAAAAAATTGCGCATCCATCAGTTTTTGAATAATAACAATAAATTAAGTAATTTTTTAATTACGTCAAAAAGTATCAGACGGGGACTTTCCTTTTTTTTGCTGAGTGTATTTATGCGGCATGTTTGAACACATGTTTGCACTAGGTTTGATTGGGGTTATTCATAAAAAAAAAAACTACGTTTGTATGATTGGAGTTATTCATAAAAAAGCTACGTTTTGTATTACAGAATATATAAAAAGGTCCAAAATGAGGGCGCTATTCAAAATGGCGGCCAAGATCCCATATAATGTATATATGAGGGTTAAATAAGCATTTATGAGAGGCGTTTGACCAAATTTTGCATTAGTTATTCAAAAAGAAGTTACACGAAGAATACATAATCTTTAAAAACCTCTAAAATGAGGGCGCTTTTCAAAATGGCCGCCAAATTCCAATGTGATATTGCTTGCGAGTCTAACAAACGATACCATGAGTTAGATTTGTCCAGATTTAAAATTACGTTTGGTTGCATATTTGATTAATCCATGTGATTGATAAAAGAAAGGCTATCAATATGAGCGATTTTCAAAATGGCCACCAAAATCTGGATTATGACACGAAAATGTATTAGCAATTATATATTTACATTTGAATATTGATATTACTTTCTTTATAGAACTCTTCGTAATTATTTGAGGATTATTAGTAATTATTTGAGGATTATTGTAATATATTTGACGATCATCATAATAGCTTGTTGGTGTTTTCTGTTCACTAAATACTGATAGAAATACATTTTCAGCACTTAATAATACTTTTTTTAAATTCTCTAAATAACTTGTACCTTTACGTAGGATATTCAAGAATACATGAAAAGACCCCTCGCCTAAGACCCCCTTAACCCTTGTCTTACCAAGCTTTTTTTTTGTAACAATGTTTACCAAGGGGGTGTTACCACCCCGGGAATTATTTTATTATATAAAGCACCCGATGCTTATGTTTTTTTAATAGCAGCGGATAGCTAAGGTCATCCTCTTTTTATTGAAACAAAAAAGGAATATACTTAGAATGGCGTCACAAACGTCATAAAGTCCGTCAGTCGGCAAAATTGGCATTTTCCACAGGAAATAAATGATGGCAATTGACTATAGTTTACATAAACATAGCGTTTCAGAGTCATACTGTGAGAGAATTATGTAAAACAAAAATGCAACCATCGCTTAGCGAGGATGTTAGTACTTAATATGTTAGTGTAAATACTTGAGATCAAAGGAAACCTCCCTCGTATTAGAGAGATTCTATAAACACAGTATATATGTCGGGCACCAACCACACTCATGCATCAACCTTTAATTTATTTATTTATTTTCACTCCCTGTCACTAAATACCCCTAGGTTTGGAAACGCCAGCCTTACACCCATATCCATTTAATAGGTGAGTGCCCCCCGGGCACTTTCACACTGTACTTTGGCCAATTTGACTCATTTTCCAAGAAATGAGCCTATCCCCTGTTCATCATTCATTCACAAAATATCTCGTGAAAGTGTTTAGTATTTCATTTTGTTTAATTTATACGGTCTGAGCTGGGTTATTTCTTGTTAAAAGAGTAATTAAGTGAACAAGCATTTCAGTGAACTACAGTTATCACAAGGATTTCCATAGCCTACAACTTCCTTTTTATGACTGTTCAGCAATGTGGAACATTATGGGTAGTTTATCGATCAAATAGATCCTAAATATTTTAGACACAGCCCATTGCACCGAGATTACAAACTTCAAACGTACATGGGAGGTTTTAAACCAATGCTTATGTTATCTGGGCATTGTACTGTTATATTACCCTAAAAATTTTGATTAAAATATTATTTTATATCTCAATGTTACCCGACGAGACAGTTTTTGTACCGACCAAAAATTCAGGGCGAGGGGGCAAGATCCCATTAATGGCAATCCCCATGAGAACCGGTGGGAGATGACATGAAGAATGAAGCCGACAGGAAATGAAAGAAAAGAAAAACCAACATTTTGCAGGATTGCAGCGTGCATACCTTACAATGGGCGTGGGCCAACTTAGATCAGCAGCGTCTACGCACTTTGGTCACCAGTATGGCTCAAGAGGATTGCCTTGAAGTCTATTGATAAGGACGGTGGACCCTTACCCATTATTGAACAGCTTGCTTCCTTTGCGCTGGTTGATAAGCTTTGGAAATGGAGTAAAAATGTTGGTTTTAGACCAGTGAAAGCAATGCGTAACTTTTTACACTTTTGTGTGAAATGAATTTGCAGGACAAAGTGAACTTTTTCTTGCATGAAAAATTCTATAAATGACGACTTCATGGTAAAAAACTATGTCTATCGGCAAAAATAATTTGTCGTTTTGTGCGTAAAAAATTGCGCATCCATCAATTTTGATGAATAATAACAATAAATTAAGTAATTTTTTAATTACGTCAAAAAGTATCAGACGGGGACTTTACTTTTTTTGCATGAGTGTAGTTATGCGGGCATGTTTAACAATGTCAGGCACTGGTTTGATTGGGGTTAGCATAAAAAAACTAGTTTGTATGATTGGAGTTATTCATAAAAAGCTACGTTTATACAGAATATATAAAAAGGTCCCAAAATGACGGGGGGCGATATTATTCAACAATGGCACGGCCAAGATCCCGATAATGGATATATGAGGGTTTAAATAAGCATTTATGAGAGGCAGTGACCAAATTTGATTAGTTATTCAAAAAGAAGTTACACGAAGAATACATAATCTTGATAAAAACCTCTAAAATGAGGGGCGCTTTTCAAAATGGCCGACAAATTCCCAATGTGATATGCTGCGAGTCTACAACGATACCATGAGTTGAGATTGTCCAGATTAAAAGGGACATCGCCGGATAAGGAGAGAAGGGGCCCCTCTTTAAATTATCTTATATCTATAATCATAATAGTATAGTTCACCATCAACTTTCTGAGTTGGTGTTTGACAACTCCTTTATCATGTACGCAAGGGGTTTTTTATCCCCAAAATACACTTGTATCAGGGAAAAAAATGAGAAAAGTCTTGAGAAACTTCAGGGGCATTGCTCTCTGAAAAAGCAAAGACTTAGAGCATGCTCCATGTCAAAGATCATTTATTACTTATTGACGAAGAAACAGGAAAGCAGATGGCATAGCCGCCCTTTGTCATGACGCTTTGTAAAAGTGACCGCCTATATAGATAGACCCTTTGTCCTTCATAAGCTACAAAGGGGCCACATGAGGCAGCCCTTCATAACAATACCCAAATTAGCTTATGCTGCTAAGATGGCTTATTATATAACCAAAAAGAGGGTCTTTATATAGATAGAGGGCAAAACGTTACGTAATCTTAGAAATACACCGTCTCGCCTGTTTTGCCGACCCCAAAGAAAACATCGTAGTGTACCAACAATAGAAATGCAATGGCTACCTACGCTCTTCCACATACTGGTGGGTGCCGCTTGAATATACACTAATCGGTAGCATGATTTAGTGAAGTAGAATGAAAGAGAGTTTATAGTGATACAAATTAATGTATGTGTTAGAGGTGGCCAGGTATAATAATATTTTACCTGGATGTATTGTGCTGATAACTCTTTTTTCTCATAAGCAATGCGCATTAGGTTGAAAAAGATGTATTCATTGAGGCGGTTATTTTTTAAATCAAGCCCAATTGGAGTGTATTTCATTCGTTGGGTGGTCATGGGTAGGACAAAAATTTAAACCCCACCCAATAGCACCCCAACATCCAACACTGATATTTTGGCGGATGGTTGTATCGATATTCGAATTGAATATGTGGATACCAACACCCAAAAGTATAATTATTCCGGCAATATTCAAAATGTCAGCCCCCCCAGCACGGACGACACAACGAATGGGTTGAATGGGTTTCACCCCCCTTGTATATAACCGTCTTCACCCCAAGCAGACTATTGAATACAACACATGGCCCATGACCGCGTATTGTAATCATGAGCAAGTACCTAAAAATGTGAGCTACTATAAATTACAATTCCTATGGCCGAGTTCAATAGCTTTCATCCACCATTGTATTTGAGGCAAATCACCTCCCCTGTATTTTTAGTATGATCTATGATACCCAGGACTGCATTTGTTCAGCTGTTTGTTAAATGTGCTCCTCCAAGGGACTACTGAACAGAGCCCTGGTAGATTAGCATGCCTTAACCACATAGTGAGGTGGTATGGTTGTATGTAAAAGTTTCGTTGTGGTTTTTGCAATTCCATTTTAGTGTTCCACATAGTGATGTGTTGGTTTGTATGTAAAGAGTTCGTTGTTGTTTTGGCAATGTCCATTTAGTGTTCGACCCCCACCAGGAAAACAAAAAACAAAAATGCAAAAAATGGGTCTTTTACCCCAAAGAACAAGAACGCCACTCACAGATATGTTGCTAAATAATATAGCGACATTCCTTGCACACGCCGGCCTTGTGGTTATGGGGTTGGAAGTGTTGAAAGATGGAATTTCCCCAATTACCCATGAGCCTGTATTGTATTATAACTTACATAACAACCGCCTTTTTGGAATTATGTAAAGTGGGAGCTTTTGAAAAACCAGCAAAAGGTAAACTATGAAAATGTCCCCCGGGGGGCGGGGGGCTTTTTTTAGCAAAAATGTTTCAGTTCATCCGTTCTCATGACAACTACAGAGGGCGTCCTCCATTTCCTTATGCCGGCGATGTCCTTACGTTTGGTGCATATGTAGTGACTTACTCAACAACGGTTGATCTGTGATAACCAATGCGGGCAAACAGGGGGTCTGATTCCCTTGACTACGACAATATGAGCCGGAAGTTTCTAAGAAGGGGATCAAATCGGGACACACCATCATCAAATAGCAAAAGAATGGTATGAGGATTGAAAATGGAGTCCAGCACGAAAAGCGTGGAGATCAGCGCGAATTATGGAGTGGTATTTACATTTCTTGAGATTGAATTACTTTCTTATAGGAACTCTTCGAATTATTTGAGGATTATTAGTCAGTTATTTGAGATTATGTAATAATTATTTGGCGATCCTCATAAATAGATGTTGGTGTTTTTGTTCACTAAATGAAACTAAAAAATAGAAAAAAACTAAAAAATCAATAAAATACTTTTTTAAAAGTCTCTAAATAACTTGTACCTTTACGTAGGGATATTCACGGAATACATCGGAACAGACCCCTCGCCTAAGGACCCCTACCCTGTCTTACAGCCTTTTTTTTGAACAATGTTACCAAGGGGGAGCGTTACCACACCGGGAAATTCTTTATTATATAAAGCACCCGGATGCTTATGTTTTTTTTAGTAGGCCAGCGGATTAGTAAGGTCATCTCTTTTTATTGAAAAAAAAAACAGGATATATACTTAGAATGGCGTCACAAACGTCATAAAGTCCGTCCAGTCGGCAAAATTGACATTTTCCACAGGAAAGGAAATACAAATGATGGCATTGGGACTATAGTTTACATTAAACATAGCGTTTCAGCAGGTCATACTGTGAGAGAATTATGTAAAGCAAGAATAGTCACTTTAAAAAAGCAACATCGCTCTTATCGAGGATGTTAATACTTTACAAACCTCCCTCGTATTAGAGAGATTCTATAAACACCAGTATAGATTGTCGGGCACCAACCACACTCATTGCATCAACCTTTAATGATTTATTTATTCATACCTGTCACTAAATTGCTCCTAGGTGTGGAAAACGCCGGCCTTACCCCCCAATCAATTTAATGGTGAGTGCCCCACGGACACTTTCACACTGTACTTTGGCCAATTTGATCCAATTTTCCAAGAAATGAGCCTATCCCCTGTTCATCATTCATTCACAAAATATCTCGTGAAAGTGTTTAGTATTTCATTTTGTTTAATTTATACGGTCTGAGCTGGGTTATTTCTTGTTAAAAGAGTAATTAAGTGAACAAGCATTTCAGTGAACTACAGTTATCACAAGGATTTCCATAGCCTACAACTTCCTTTTTATGACTGTTCAGCAATGTGGAACATTATGGGTAGTTTATCGATCAAATAGATCCTAAATATTTTAGACACAGCCCATTGCACCGAGATTACAAACTTCAAACGTACATGGGAGGTTTTAAACCAATGCTTATGTTATCTGGGCATTGTACTGTTATATTACCCTAAAAATTTTGATTAAAATATTATTTTATATCTCAATTTTACTTGAGAAAAGATTTCTCATGGGAAAAGTACTTTGTTTACTATAAAAAGAGAGAGGGGAATACCCCTAGTGTTCTTTGTACAAGGTGCACGTGTTAGATTGCACAATAGGGGAAGTGGGGAATTCCCCAAGATGTAAACTTAGAAACTGAGTCGAGTCAACTTGTTTATGCATTGAGATCAAAAACATGTTGCATGATCAGGGGATTCCCCTATAACGTTATATATGTGAAGTGATGTAATTCAGGTGATGTAATTTACGTGAATTCCAATTGGTCAGCTAGTGCAAGGTTATGTTTATGCATGATTCTGTGGTAATATCTATTTTAAGACTTGGGAACTTTGTGAAGTCAGTATATAATGGAGATTTGAGTTAAGTCTCGCCGCCAGCATCCACCAGTTAATAATGGTAGATTTTATGCTTCACATAGTGCCAGGATTTATTATATTTTCAATTTCACGTGAGCAAGGCGCTATAATTATTCTACTGTCGTCTTTGAAGCCGAAAGTGCTGGGAATCAAAATAGGATTCCAAATTGTGGACAGATAGAAATCGTGGTGATTATCCTGGACAGATATACTGTGGAATATTAGTGTCGTCGAGGGACTTATTTAACCTTTTCGTCTTGAATTGCTGGACAAAAGTTATCTTCAGGACTGAGAAGATTCTTATGGAATATACCATGGATATTTATGTGTGACTTTGCATGCTGTCATTTTGGAGTCTTCGCTGTGAGGACATATCGTTGAACTGCAACAACGCTTCTTGTGGACATTAGTGGACATTCTTGTGGACAATAAGTATAAACCAATTGTGTGTAATTGTGTAATTTTGATATATGTAATATTGTTTTTGGACATACCGAATTCTTGAACCAAACCAATTACAAATCATTAAAATCTGTTTTATTATATAAAATTCAGATCATTTGTGCACAAGGCTCATTTATTTGTGTTTGAAAGGTATTTCTGACCTTTGACGTCTACGAGACGTCATAACAGTACACATAATGGTACCTTCAAAAGACAATGGGTCAGATCATCCATTAATTGTCAATGAACTGAGCAGTTATACATTGTGATGGGTGAGCTGTCATCCAATAAAAGGTTTTGTTTCTAGCTGCTTAGGAAATGTAAATTTGTACGTTGTACTGCTACATGAGACAAACACCCAACTCTGTGCATGACTGTGATATTCTGGCAATCATCTGCTTGCTGCACATATGCTAGGGTAACTTGCAATGAGTGGCTTTTATCCACTCCGAATTTATACCATCTTCGATGGAAAAATACTTCTACACCGGACTATATATATAGTTCTTTTCTATGGAGGTTGGATTATAATACGTCCTTTTATACCGGTGTAGAAGTAATTATAGTCCGGCGTACTCATAGTCCGGGAACAATGGTGAACAATAGGGCAATCGATTCAGTTGACTCTTTACGCAACATTATAGTTAGGGAGCCAATGATCTTGAAACTGAAATATTTTGCCCGGGCTGCTCTAAAATTTTGGTGACTAGATTCAAGTAATGGAACATCTTGTGCATCAGAAAACTGATGTTGGATTATTTTTAACGATTGCGAAAAAATAGAAATCCAAGATGGCGTCCAAAATGGCCGCCGATTTGACTAACAAACCGATTTTAGCCGTAACTTTTGATTGCAATCTTTAACTGGAACGCAATTTGTGTCATCTGAAAGAAAATTAAATTATCTACACGCTGATATCAAACTTTGTGAGTTTAAGAATTATTTAAGTTGCAAATTTAAGGAAAATCACATTTTTTGGCATTTTTAACCAAGAAATGAAATAATCGTATCTAATGTTCCTTTGATATGGCCAGAACCTATCATCAATTAAGCCAATTTTTTCTACAAATTTGACTTAATAACACACGTTAGTCATATCAAAATTACAGTTATGTACCTTATTCAGAAACGAAGTTATTCTGTAACGAAGGTCATCAATCAGTTACACAGATTGTTGGTTTACTGCGCACTTTTTGCTAAAAGTGATCATAATTTTTTGATCATGCAGAAAACTCATGACCAAAATCCCTCACTTGAAAGTACACATTATACACTGTTAAAAATGTTCTTAAAAACGTTGTTTTGACTGTCAGCCGGGACTCGAAATGTGCAAATAACTGTAAAAAAAGTCGTTTTAACTGTTGTGAGTCCAAGCTGCCAGTCAAAATGACGTTATTTTACTGAATATTTTTAACAGTGTAGGTGTTATTTTAAAATACAATGCAATGCTTATTTATATCTGATACATTTAAATCGATCAAGAATTTTAGCACTAAATGCCCTTTCAAACATTTTAAAAGCAAAATCTTAAGCAGGTATTACAGTGTGATATCAAGTTCTTTAACTTGAAGGGAATGATAATACCTGAGGTATTTTGTAGCCTATTCTACCCAATGGAAAGTGTTGTGTTAATATATTTTGCTGCAGAAATCATGGTCCTACAATTAGAAAAAGTGTTTTGTCTTATCGGTTGCAGCAACCCTTTTCGGGAGGCCATGGTAACATTTGCACGCTGATACACGAATTAACCTATTTACTTT